>CM035415.1:86973631-87153631 GCA_020310875.1 Ceratopteris richardii
TTCTCAAAATATCAAGCCTCACATACATTCTTAATCAATTCCTATTATTGTCTTCTTATCTCATTCGTGGGCCTCTGAAATTTGGCTGATCATTGTCCTGTTGAATCCTAAAACTTTTTGCAAAGCTTGCTATCTATATGATGCATACCGCAGCATATGCATGCTGTGAATGGCATTTGATAAAAACTGTTTTGCAAAAATGCAAACATTTGAAGTTTACTTGAATTAGAAGAAAGAAAAAGCCTTTCTAGCCCAAGTTTTCTGTTAGATAAAAAGCGCACCAGGTTTGTGGCCATATATCTTTCAATATGGAGTGCTCACTGCATCACCATCTGCTTCAATACATGTCTCCTTCAGCACCCATACTAGCAGTGTTCTCCCCTACTTCTTCATAATCTTTTTCAAGGGCTGCCACATCCTCCCGAGCTTCTGAGAACTCACCTTCTTCCATGCCCTCTCCCATGTACCAGTGCACAAATGCACGCTTGGCATACATCAAATCAAATTTTAAGTCAATCCTCGCAAACACTTCTGCAACTGCAGTGTTATTGCTCATCATACAAACAGCCCTCTGAACTTTGGCCAGATCACCTCCAGGGACCACAGTTGGGGGTTGATAATTGATCCCACACTTAAAACCCGTTGGGCACCTACACTCAACCCGACCATAAAGCTTACAACAATAACCTCCTAGAGGAAAGGTGAAAATAGTCTAGGTTTACCAGTCCACAAATTGTATAGTTCTTTTTGTCTTGATACTCGCAATGGCTGCATTAGCATCCTTCGGAACCACATCCCCTCTATACATGAGACAGCAAGCCATGTATTTTCCGTGTCTTGGGTCACACTTTGCCATCATGTTACTTGGCTCAAAGACACTGTTAGTGATTTCAGCTACTGTCAACTGCTCATGATAAGCTTTTTCAGCTGAAACAACCGGTGCATATGAAGAAAGCATAAAGTGGATCCTGGGATAGGGAACTAAATTTGTCTGAAATTCTAAAATATCAACGTTAAGAGCCCCATCAAAACGTAAAGAAGTTGTAAGAGATGAAATTATCTGTGAGATTAGCCTGTTCAAGTTTGTGTAGGTTGGCCTCTCAATATTCAAAGATCTTCTCGAGATGTCGTAGATTGCCTCATTGTCCAAAAGAACAGTCACGTCAGTATGTTCCAATAAAGAGTGTGTTGAAAGGACACTATTATAGGGCTCAACAACAGCTGTTGAAACCTGCAAATGTCTCTAGAACTTGATAAGTGAGTCTGTCGAAGCACCAAAATGAGGAGGGACATGAGCTTTTGAGGGCGGGGAGAAATATGAAAATATGCCCGGAAGGGCATAACTCCACCCTCCCGACCAGCAGTTTATATCAACCTCCTACTTAATATCCTAAGATCCCTAGTGAAGCAAAAGCCCCCACTTTACCACAAAGTCCTACCTGAGGAGATGGATAAATTGTGAACCCAAGCTTTGACTTCTTTCCATAGTCAACTGAAAGGCGTTCAAGAAGCAAGGAGCCAAGACCAGAGCCTGTACCCCCCCCTACTGCGTTGAAGATCAAAAATCCTTGAAGGCCATTGCAATTATCTGCTGCTCTACGGACTTGATCCAAACAAATATCAAGAATATCTCTTCCAACTGCAAGAATATCAGGATTTAATTCTATGAATTACTTACAGCGGTCTTTATTTCGCCCTGCCCAATTCTTCAGGAGTTCTTGCTACTACTAAAGTCACAAGAAACTCTCTAACTGAAGCCAACCTTATCAAGGATTCTTCCGAGAAAGAAAACCTCCGACTTTGAGCATTCTAAGTGTTTATGGAAGTAACACATTGATTCGGATAAAGGAACAAATGAAATTGGGTGAGGACCAGCAGTTCCATGCCTGTAGGTGAACTCTTCGAGAAAGCGTGCTACTACTGCCTAGCACTTCAGTTTAATCTCTCTGCCCGCACGAAGTTTTTTCAAGTCTAGAGATGCACTTGCCATGGATGTAAAAAGTTACTGTCACACGCCTATGAACCTTACAAATTCGTAAGTATTCACATAGACTCTATTATACAGGAGACTCATGTTGGGTAATGCCTTGCCGAAGGAGTGATCTAGGAAATGCTCCTTCGTACACAAAGTGAGCCAAACGGATGTCATCATGACGTGATCGCACGCGAGGATGTGACAGGCTCTCATGATTAGCGCAGAAAACACAGTATCTCAGGCATAATCAAAGCTTTTTGTCAGCAACAACATGCAAACTCCCACTTTACCTGTGTAGTGCCCTCGAGCAAAGTTGTTTGCTGCATCTTCTTTTCCAGAAATGATCTGTTCTGGGTGAAACAACTGTCTATATGCTCCTGCTCGCACCTCATCTACGACCGTGGGTTCTAAGTCAACCAAGACTGCCCGTGGCACATGCTTTCCAGCGCCTGTCTCGTTAAAGAACGTATTGAACGCATCATCTCCACCACCGACTGTATGGTCGCTGATGAAGGTCGAACATGAAACATATCTCAGGAGTGGAAGCCAGAAAATCGGTACGATATGCTATTATGCCGAAAGTGGTTGCCACATGCAGAGCGAGAAAGATGCGCTATTTAAATCATCACTAATTGCATGCTCCATAAGGAGAAATAAGCTCAGGATCCCTTTCCTACAAGGTTCACGATAAACTGAAGCATGACGCCTCCGTAACTGCACATAGAACCCATGATAAATGTGTCTACGCAAAAGCACCCACCTGGGCATGAAGCCATTCGGCATAATTCCATGTTCTAAGCAGAAAAGCTCCCAGCATGAGTTCCCAACCTGAACGCCTGCCTGTCCTATATGGATGCTAATAACCTCCCGCATCCTGGAAAATCCTTCTACCCCGATCGACGATGTAGACGATCTCTAGCGCTGAAACAAGACAAGTAACGATGAGACATCGTTCAGGAACATTATACTGTAGGCCTCCATGAGCATCCGTAAGTGCAGCAAGCGCAGGCATTGACGCACATCGCCTCTTATGCGCATTGCCCCCTCCCAACCATCGCGCTCTTTTGCACGCTGTTTCCTTCAATTTGTACACTGTTTTCTCAAAAGGAGTACTTACTTGGGCTTTTATTCATTAAGGAAAAAACAGGGCTTGTAGAGATGGAAGGGCCATGAGGACTTCAAGTGTTTAGTTGCTTCATGTAATTTCTAGCATCTTGTAGGAGTTTATATGGCGTTTAGTGCAAGCCAATTATGTCACATTAGCTTTGGGCCCTTTAGAACTTGGTTTACTGCATTTTATTACAATTTTTAAATTATCTTTTGTAGAAGGATGTTATCTCATAGGCATTGCCAATGGAGGGCATGTCATGTGGTATATAACAAGAAAATCTCGTTAGTGAAAATAAAATTTTAAGATTTAGCCCACTTGTGCCCTCCACAAGAAATGTGAAGTGTTTAATAGGAACCTCCCTCCATCTATCTTATTGCCTTGGAAAGTTTCATAGTTCATGACACTCTAAAGAAGACATGCTTGACTAGGTAATTCTTTTGTTCAAGGCCTCTAATTATGAATTATAAGACATGTATATCCCTGGGGACCTCCCTCCATCTACCTTGTTGCCTTAGATAGAAGTTGTCATTGTCCACAACACTCTAAAGAAGACATACTTGATTAGGAAATTCTTTTGGTAAAGGCCTCTAATTAAGAATTTTAAGAAATGGTTTAAGGAGTATCTTCACAAATAATTAGTTATCAAAAAATGTTGGGTCATTGCATTCTTATTCATGAGTAGAATGTTGCATTCTAGGTGCATGATAGCCTAGTTGAATCTTGGTGTTTCGGGTATATGTTCTGAGCAATCAATTAGATACATTGCAATTATGGCTTTAGGTATGCTTGGATGCCATTTAGAGAGTGTCGTATTATGATTTTATAGAGGAGAATCTTCCAAAAGATATACAAATTTCATGTTCTATTTATAGAACATGTTCCTTTTATATACAAATTTTATAATCACATGTTCTATTTATAGAGGAGACTCTTCCAAAAGATATACAAATTTCATAATTTAGCCATAGAAAGGTTGATTTTTGGATGCATAATTGGTTTTTGACACATTCTATCAACGAGTGTATGATCTTTGGCCATTCTTTTTTGTTTTTATTAATCACCCATCCATTTTTCTAGGGAAAATCTATCCTTTTTTTTTAGAGTTTGGGACTTAGCCATATTTCAATTTGACGCATCATTTCTATAGGTTACTTGATGGACCTAAAAGTATGCAAAATGCACTTCCCTCGGTTTGGATAGCTCTAGGCACTTAAGACTGAAAACTTTAGATAGAACTCACATAGTGCCAAACTCGATGCTCAATTGCAATTTCGCACTTAGATGAAAATAAAAATTTAGAATAAAAGTTGAGAAGACCATGCACAAGAAAAACATACAAGAGAAAGTGGTCTATCTGGCATTTGCCCGTTGCTACATGTAGTAGTGGCCTCATGTAACTCAATGAGGGTAGTGTGGCCTAGACAATGTGGTCATCGATTCTGAATGGGTCACCTAATATGAGTCGTCCAAAGTGAGTCCACCATCTTGTATATAGATAGGTCTCCCATGTTCATATTGATATACATGCTTGCCCAAGGATCATTTGGAGATGAACCATCTCATGAGTGGAGTTGCCCAAAACATGTAATCTATAGACGCCTAGTGTGAGGGTCGCCCAATTTCATGGATGTAGTCACCTTATCCCATATGATCATGAATGTAGTCACCCATGTAGTTGTTACCAAGGTAGGATAGTGGTGCAATTGTAACCAGTGTAGGATAGTGGTATCAATTCTAGTTGCAAACAATTTTCTTCTATAGGTTTCTTCACATAATTGTATCTCCATCTTGGAGAGTAATGCATCTACACATGAAGCAAAAGTTATACATAAATCAGTATTCTGAAATGTATAAAATGAGAGAGGTCTCATGGAAAATGCCATTTTGCCACTGTGAGGGCCCAAGAAAATGTTATCACTAGTGGGAGAATGTCAATAATAAGTGTCCAATAGAGAGAAGTGTGTTGGATTTCCATAGAAAAGTGAAGATAGAGATCATCCATTAGAAAGATGAAGATGGAAGAAATAGAATGTTCACTTTGAGTGAAGGGGGAGCTTCCTTAATACATTTTTATATTGGTGAATAGGAGTGAAATTACTCTTGGTGAAGGGGAGAGTAGTCTCATCTTGATGAAGGGAGATGCTAGGCCTACTTGAAAGGAGGAACTCACCCAAATTCTCACCAAAGAGATGAGAGAAGAAGAATCACAATAAGTTGTCTTTGAGGGAACCAATGGAAGATAGGAATTGGAAGATAAGAGGAGGAGAAGTTGCTGAGATATCAAGCTCAACATGTGATGATCCAGGATGACATGTATCACTTTTTCATTTCTCTGACATGTATAGTGGTCACGCGGGTATATGTCAGGGATACTTTATTGAGCTTTACTAGATTTATCTACCAAGAGTGATGGCACGTTTGTCTTCTTGCCAGCTCACTCATTTGCGGATGTTAGGATTTTCCTTATGCACTTGTCTTTATATATTGCCCTTGTTGTATTGTTGTTTTAGGTCATTCTTGTACATTCCTTATGTAATAGAAGAAGAAGAAGATGATGATGATCATTCTTCCTTGCCCCAATCTATGTGTGTGCTCCTCTTTGATTGTGAGAGCGTATGCGTGAGCTCTCTTCCCTATCTCCTTCCTCATGACATGGAATCAAAGCCAATGTGGCTATAGAGAGCTCATGGAGAAGGCGACGGTGAAGAGTACATGAGAAGGCGTGGAGAAAACACAATTCACAAACGACATCAGATTGCTATGAAAATGGGTGTGAAGGTAGAAGGTGTCAAAATATTTTCGTGAGTTATTGGGCCCATAGGAAAGCTAGGTGAGTTTGCAAAAGTATAACTTGTGCCCTGTTTGAAAACACTCATATATTCCAGATCCAAAATTTCAAGCGATTTTGTGTGTATTGTTGATACACGAAAACTATGTTTTTCTAAGATCGAACTATCATGTCAAAGTGCAATAGTATTCAAGCAGAAGTACTGCTTGTGGAGTTTTTTGCAATGTTATGAATTTCTACAAAAATGGCAAATACAAATGGAATGAGTCAACTTATGAGCGATAACCTGGACAAGAAAAACTTCCATGCTTGGAGATTCAGAATGATGAATTTTCGAATGGGAAAAGGTTATTAGAAGTACATAGAAGGATAGAATGAAAATGCTCCGCAATTACCAGAGAGGAATCGAACTGTGGACCAGGTAAGAGCATATGAGGAATGGAACCAAGAAGCACAAAAGGTAATGTACTAGCTATATGTTAGCGTACAGGATAGCATGATTGGGCACATACAGGATGACAAGACTCCGAAAGAGGCTTGGAATAGTTTGGTCACATTGTATGAGACCAATACAAAGGCACGAAAATTGCAATTAAAGAATGAGCTGAATACATTAGAGAACAAAGGCATGTCGGTAAGTGACTTCACTCTAAAAATCAAAAGCATATGTGAGTCACTTGCATCTATTATTGTGAATGTAGATGATGATGATAAGGTGGAAGTGTGACTTTGTGGTTTAGGAGCTTAGCAATTCAGAACTTCTATACAGACAAGGGAAAATATTTTGAATTTTGCTAATCTAGTGTGAAGTAGAGGTAGAGGTTTCAGAATTAGAAGAGGAAACAGTTACCAAGACCAAGGTCAACATCAAATTCATGCAGGAGGTAGAGGACAGTTTCAAGGCACAGGGAGCCAAAGAGACTGTAGAAATTTCCAAAGAAATGATTCAGGTAATGACAGTAAAGGATGTTGGAATTGTGGTAAGCCTAGACACTTTGAACATGATTGCAGGTTGAAGAATCAAAATAATAGAAGGCAGCAAAACAACTATGCATCCACAAGTGCAGATGATCGCGAAAAGTTGTTCATAGTTCAACATCATATGATGAATATGATGTCTGCGGATGTTTCGAAATCGAATGGTAATGTCTGGTATGTTGATTCAGGTGCTTCAAATCACATGACCAGTCATGCAGAATGGTTTAGTAGTTTGCAAAAACTGCCAGTTTTGGGATATGTTGAAACAAATGATAACACATCACACCCTATCAAGCATATAGGAAACATAGCACTGTCTCTAGAGGAAGGCAAGGTAAAACATCTTGCTGATGTGTTGCATGTTCCAAATATAACAAAGAATTTGGTTTTTGTTGGACAAATGGTTGACCAAGGACTACAAGTCAGGTTCAATGTTGATGGGTTGTATGGAGAAGAATACAAATAAGAGGGAAGATTGATTGCCAAAGGAAAAAAAGTGGGTAGGATGTTCACCTTAAATATGGAAATTCTTGAAATGAATGCAGCCATGTTTGCAAAAAGTGCAGGAGTTATTGCTGATATAGAGATATGGCATAAATGAATTGGACACGCAAACTTGCAGAGGTTGAATCTGATGCAGTCCAAGGAGATTATCAGTGGACTACCAAATTTCAAAGTTGCAAAAATGCAAATGGTATGTGCAACCTGTCAATTTGGTAAACAGCCAAGAACATCATTTTTGCATGACAAACATGTTAGTGAGAATGTGCTAGAAATAGTACATACAAATGTTTGAGGTCCTACAAAGACCACATCTATGGACGGTTGTAGGTTTTATGTTACTTTTATTGATGACCATACACGAAAAGTATGGGTATACTTCATGAAAGAGAAGAGTGAGATATTCACTCACTTCCAGAATTTTAAAGCTATGGTGAAAAAGCAGACAGGGAAGTATATTTAGACATTAAGATCTGATGGAGGAGGTGAATACATATAAAATGATTTCAGCAATTTTCTAAAAAGTCATGGAATTTGATGTCAGTTTTCATGTAGGTACACACCACAATAGAATGGTGTTGTTGAATGCAAAAATAGACATATTGTAGAAATAGCAAGAGCCCTTGATGGCTAAGAAGAATATGCCTCATTGTTATTAGACAGAAGTTGTGCATACTATTGTATACATCATGAACAAAACTCCGACTGTTGTTATACATCAAGTTACACTTGAAGAGAAGTTTATAGGTAAAAAGCCAAACTTATCACATATGAAAGTATTTAGTTGTATTGCATATGTACATGTTCCAGATAAGTTGAGGATGAAGATTGATCCAAAAGCACAAAAATGTATCTTCATTAGGTACTCCCTTGAGAAAAAGGGGTATAAATGTTATAAGCCACTCACACGACAAGTGAAGGTAACCAAAGATGTGGTGTTTGATGAAATGTCAAGCTTCTATACAAATGCCAAAGATGGACTTGATCTTGAACCAAATGACAAAGAAAATGCTAAAAAATCAAGTGCAGAATCTCAAGTTTTGAGTGGACCAGATGCATTACCAAGGAATAGTTCCAACTCAAATCCATGGAGTGGAAGATTGCATGGAAATTTCCGTCCAGCAAATTCAAATCAACTACATCAAAGAAAGGTAAAGAAAAGCTTTCTGTTGGTAGTAAAAATCTATAGGTTTTGAAGACATTGATGGAGATTCAAGCGGTTCATAAAAGAGCCTTGATGAGGAACTTGGATTGCCCTCTTTGAAGACTCCAGAAGTTAGAAAGACACATGCAAATGATGCAAGGAGAAGTGACCCAAGACCAAGAAGATGTGGGAGGATGCGGAATTCTATGCAATGATTGACATATGACAGTTATATGGCTCATCATTGTGCCTAAATGGCCAAGGTAATACAAGATGTTGAACCTTCTTGTTTTGAAGATGCAATCGAAAATGCATATTGGGAAAAAGCTATGGATGAGGAGAGGGCTGCACTTTATGGAAATGAAACATGGAAGCGGGTTCCATGGCTGCAAATGGGTTTACAAGGTAAAGCACAATGCTAATGGTAGCATAAGCAGCTATAAAGCACGATTGGTAGCAAAAGGATATGCATAGACGTATGTCATTGATTATGAGGAAATGTTCAGCACTATAGCTAAAATGTCTACTATCATAGCACTTGTTGCATTAGCTACAACAAAAGGATGGACTTTGCATCAGATGTATGTGAAGAATGCTCTCCTACATGATGAGTTACGGGAAGAAGTATACATGGATCAACCACAAGGGTATGAAGATTCAAAGCACCCAAATTAGAGCTCTCATGGTCCTTGCACTCTCTCGTTATCCTACTTCTAGGGTCACAAAAGGTCATCGATCGACTATCCTATGGGAACGTTCACCTGAAGCTTCGCACATGGCCATGTGATAACCTAGAGCTTCTTGAGTGTTACACGTAATTTGCCATTCTTTTTGGGCACCACTACGATGGGGGAAACCCATTCAGTGTGCTCAATTTCATAGATAAATCCAACTTCAATTAAGCGATCTATTTCTTCTTTGATCTTGGTAGCATAGTTGTCATTGTATGTGTATGGCTTCTGTTTAGAGGGTCTGGCCTCTGAGGTCATGGGAATTGTGTGTGAGCATATGTCTGGGTCTACACCTTTCAAGTCCTTGTAACTCCAAGCGAATACATCTCTGTATTCTCTCAGCAAGGCTATCAACTCCAATGTATGTGCATTTTTCTTCTCCTTCTTCTATGGCTACCACAATTTTCTTCGTGGTTTCTTTGTTATCATAGGCCTCGCCTGCTTGAGCATCGCGTTTAGGCATTCTTATCATGACTTTCCGGTCTTCTATCTCATACTTCTTAAAATTTTCACGGACCTCGAATAGAGATTCTTCCTCTTCTGTCATGGTTTCCTCCTTCTTCCTTTTCGTACCTTCACTCTTGGTGGTCACTTGTGTGGTTAACCTCACCTCATTGGTCTAGGAACCTAATTTTTAACTAGGCCGGACACTAGGTCTAAACAAGGCCAAAGCTATCAAAAACTATAAAAAGAGCTAGAGAGCTCATTTTTTAGGTTAGCTTGTTGTAGATTTGAAGTTGTATGAGAACTCTTTTGCAATAGAAGTGATTCCATTGTATCTCTCTCTCTCTCTCTTTGTTCTTACCGTGTGTGCGCGTGTGTGTATGTGTGTGCATGTTTGTGTGCTTCTCACTCACACACTTGTGCCATCACTTGTTCGAGGGCTTCATACCATCCTCATGTCTTCCCGGATTGACATTAAAGGAGGTGCTACTCATCACTGAGCTACACCAAATTTTGGCGCCGTTGCCGGGGATTTGAGCTTTGAGGACGAGCGTGTGATGGTAAGATGTAGAGAGGACGCGTTGGAAAGGTAAGTAGTAGGTTATTTCTTAGCTTTCAATAATTTTCTTTCATCTTCATCTCCATCACCATCTCCATCTCTACTCCACACCATCTCCATCTTCCTTTCATATTCGCACTCCCATTTCATTCACCTCATTTGCATAGTGAGAGTTTGAGAGAGAGCAAGAGTGCATTGCTGTTTTTGTGTGTTTTTTGCATGATTTTTGAAGGTTTCAGCAGCATCACCATCCCCAGCAAGCTCTGTAGGTATGGAATTTTTCTGCGCAAGCCCCGAGATGTCGATCTTGAGCTATCACGACACACCAAAAAGTCGACCCTATCGCGAATCTGAGTGCACCACGACATATCGCAAGCTGAGAGCTTCTAGGATCACTAGCTTGATCATTAGAATTCGCCATATTCCGACCTATTGTGACACACCAACCTATCGCAACACACTGACCTATCGCGACACACCCACCTATCGCGACACACCTATCTATCACGACACACCCGTCTATCG
Organism: Ceratopteris richardii; assembly: GCA_020310875.1. NCBI lineage: Eukaryota > Viridiplantae > Streptophyta > Polypodiopsida > Polypodiales > Pteridaceae > Ceratopteris > Ceratopteris richardii. Next base: position 86,984,388 of record CM035415.1, read on the forward strand.
CGACACACCGACTTATCATGACACACCCATCTATCACGACACACCGACCTATCGCGACACACCCGTCTATCGTGACACACCGACCTATCGTGACACACCAACCTATCGCGACACACCGACCTGAGCTATCGCGATACACCGATTTTACGCATAATTTTGTGGAGGTCTAATTGTTGTAATTTTGGGCTTGATTTTTGACAAATTGGAACTACCTTAGAGTCTTATAAGTGGGCAAAAAAACTAGAAAACCTTAGATAAATTCTTGGACCGTGAGAATCTGTTTTGACCCCCAAGTGCCTGGGTAGTTCAGGAGTGGCGTACCTGGAAAAGCCAGAAGGACATTACAAGACTCAATTGGAATATTAGGACCAATCTTTGAGGTGCTTGCATCTATGAAGACGGTTTGAGAAGATCGGTGGTCCAGATTAAAAACCCAGATCAACCCCATGGACTAGAACATCCGGTAGTCAAGTTCGAAAATGGAGCATATCTAGATAAAGAAGGAACAATTTATGTGGTCACCACCCTTCCAGATAGGACAGATGAGTTCGGCAATGTGATCGTAGAGGCTGACATGGGCGACATAGAGCAAGGAAACTTAGGAAAAGAGCCAAAAACCCCTCGAGGCAAGTCGGTCCTGACGAGAATAATCACTCCAGAGTGGGTTCCCTAGGACAATAGGAGCATAGATTTACTCGTGAATCGAGAGACGGATGAGACTTTTTGGAGGTATAAGCCTGAGAAGCCTAACGAAGTGGGAGCACTTACCATCTATGAATTCAAAGATCGCGACAGCCCAGGCAAAGTGACCTACTTAGATCTTGGGTAGTTCAGGAGTGGCATACCTGGAAAAGCCAGAAGGACATTACAAGACTCAATTGGAATATTAGGACCAATCTTCGAGGTGCTCGCATCTATGAAGACGGCCTAAGAAGATCGGTGGTCTAGATTAAAAACCCAGATCAACCCCATGGACTAGAACATCCGGTAGTCAAGTTCGAAAATGGAGCATATCTAGATAAAGAAGGAACGATTTATGTGGTCACCACCCTTCCAGATAGGACAAATGAGTTCGGCAATGTGATCGCAGAGGCTGACATGGGCAACATAGAGCAAGGAAACTTAGGAAAAGAGCCAAAAACCCCTTGAGGCAAGTCGGTCCTGACGAGAATAATCACTCCAGAGTGGGTTCCCTAGGACAATAGGAGCATAGATTTACTCGTGAATCGAGAGACGGATGAGACTTTTTGGAGGTATAAGCCTGAGAAGCCTAACGAAGTGGGAGCACTTACCATCTATGAATTCAAAGATCCCAACAGCCCAGGCAAAGTGACCTACTTAGATGATGCTTCGGAAAGAATCTTTGTGGTCTCAAACCATGGGAGACATGCCTACACTTGGAAGGGTGAGTTTGTTTTTCCCCAACCTCAATCCACTGTGTCTTATGGTCCCCAAGGAGCTGGAACATCTCAAGCTCATGGAGCTCATAGGGACAGAAGTAGAGACCGGCCAGAAGTACATTTTGCCAACCCTTTGGGAAGAGAAAGGATGAGAATAGAAACGAATAGAGAAGAAACTAAGAGACCTAGAGCCCCAAGAAACCAAAGAAGTGCTGATGATTTTCCTTTGCCAAGGTCTAGAGAACACACTAGGACCTTGAGGTCAACCCAGCTAGTTAAGTCCATGAAGAATTACTTTGACGGCACTGGAGACCCTTACGACCATGTGGCAGAATTTAGGCAAGTTTTGAGAGCTGAACAAGTGGAGGACCTATTCACACAATACAATGCTTTTGGTCTAACCCTTAGAAACACAGCCCTTACATGGTTTCAACCACTACATGAGAGGCAATTTAGGAGCATAGACCAACTTCTAGAAGCTTTCGTCACTGAGTTTTCTAAGAGTGGTATACGGCATAATCCTCACTCATTCATAGCTTCAAGCAAACACCTCAAGAGACAGTTAGATTGGCAGGAAGATGGTTTAGGAAATACCTAGAGAGGTGTCCTATGCCTGAGTTACCCACACCAACCAAACAAGTGGCTTTGTTCTTAGATGGATTCTTGAGTACCAAGCTAAGATCATATGTGTACCTGAAGGACCCCATAACCATAGAAGAATGTGTGCGCATGTGCATAGACATTGAGGATAATCTGGGAGAAGAGCTAGAGCTTTAAAAAATCTACAAGGATTCAGATAGCTCTAGTAGCCTCACTTTCGGTCAATCCACATCTATCGAGGAACTTGCAGAGAAGGTAGCTCAAAAACTAGGTGTCGCTAGCAAACAAATTCCAAGGTTTGGCCTAGTTAGAAGGTAGACCAACCACATGGCACAAGACTACCCTTATAACAAACAAACTGTCAGGCAAAGTTACCCTCAACCATATCCACAACAGGGCAGATTCTAGACCCAATACCCACCACAGCAGTATGGTAGGCCCTAGCAATCCTACCAACCACCCTATCAAGGGCAGCAGAGACCTCAACCAGTTCTAGCGCAGCAACCCCCTGCTCCAACCAATGTGATTCCAGTGAAATATGCATCTGTAGAAGAAAATCTGAACAGAGCCATAGTCCTAGTAACACCATTGCTATCAGAAAGTGACCCAAGTGATCATAGTTTTGACTCTTTACATATGGATAGCCCATAGGCTTACTACATGTAGTCACCCGAGCATAATGAGTCATACTATTATGAAGAACCTAGTGAATCTAGTTGGGAGCCAGATTATGCGAATGTCATGTACGCAAACCCCAACTCTAGACCTCAGCCTAGGTAGATAAGACCTCCATTTCCTAGAGGGCCAGGCTTCCGATGTCAGGGAGATCACCTCATTTGTGGTTGCCCTCTACCAGCACCTACACAAACCCAATCTGTGACAATTCAAGGCTTTTGCCCAGATTGTGGAAAGGAGCATTTTTACGAGAGTGTCCCAAGAACCCCATCAACATGCCAAAAATCGCTCCTATCAATGTTATTGGGTTAATAGTAGACTCTACAGGAACTGTGACTTCTAGTGCCCCAGTGCAAGTAGTCACCCGAGCTCAAGCTTTGCAACAAACTCAAGGTGTAGGGCAGGAAAAGAGTTCTGAGGTTAGCGAGACTAAGAGCATAAACAAGAAAAGGACAAGAGCTTGGAGAGATAACTAGGAGAGAATGAAGAGACAATGGTCAAAGAAAATGAGAGAACTTGAGGAAAGCTTGAGAGAAGCAAAAGCAAAAATAATTGAACCCACATCTCAAACTCACTCTCACACTACCCCACCACCACCATTTTCATCTCCCTCCAATCCATCACCTTCCATTCCCCAACCTTCTAATCCACCACACATAACCCACCCACCACCCAGAGTAGGATCAGTCTTAGCCAATCCCACTCCTGAGGATCTAAACATGATGCTTAAAGCATATCAGGCCAGAATCCAAGAAGGGCCAAATGTGACTGATCATGACAGATATTACCATAGAACCAATCTCGAGATAGAGAGAACAAAAATTTGTGCTAAGATGGTAGAATTGGCTCAAGCCATGTTTGAGGCTAGTCGCCTCTTTCACTGCTCTAGCTCCACTAGAACACCATTGCATAAATTGGAGAGGTTACTTGAAAATTCTGGAAAAGGAGCCACCTTCCAGGCTAAGGAGAGGGCAAGTGATAGAATAAGCATTCCTCCCCAGAAAGCTTATGTGCCTCACTCCATTGAACCAGACACCTCTTCTTCTATGAATCGATATTCACAAGAATTCTTGCGAGAGATTCAAGAAGAGAAATGGGCTAAAGAAAGTGAGGATCCTCCTCCAATAGAGCTTATGGATGACGGGCATGATCAATTCCCACAGGACATTCCTTCCATTTATGGAGAGCAAGAGAGTGCCCAATCTCATGAGAGGTTAGACTTTGAGTCTGATTCCTTATAGGAACTACCCCATTTCACAGGTCCATGGGAAGCTAAGTTGACTTGCATGATAGCACCCACGGTTATGATAAGAAACAAAGACTCGATCATACCTAGGAATACGGAGGTAGTAAGGAATACTAAAGTGCAGTGCAATCTCACTTTAGAAGAGCTACTCAAGGTTAAGCCTGAATTGTGGAAACATGTAGCCAAACAAGTGCCCGACATAGCAAAATCTCGTTCCCAGGTAGGATCTCATAGAACAGTGCCAGAAATACCCTTGGACAAGATAGGAGACATGAGTGAAGGAGAAGGAAACACTTATCTTCCTGTTACCCATCATAGGTACACAACCAATGCAATTTTGGACTTAGGTGCAAGAGTTGCAATTGCTACCACTTCCCTATGGAAGCATTGGGGCAAGCCAGCACTCAGGCCGAGAGAATGAAATTGCAAATGGCCGATGGTCATATTGAGAGGCCCTTAGGATTGCTATAAGGAATAACTCTCACTACATGTGGTGTTGAGTTCAAACATACTTTTGCTATATGTGACTTTAGCAAAAATCAAGCCTACGAGATGATTTTGGGAAGGCCATTTATGCGGCAGTTGCAAGTAGTACAAGGTTGGGGAACCAATTCTTTGTATTTGCAACACTTAGGTGTCACGACCAAAGTTAATCTCAAGGATTACTCTCATAGAGATGTCCCTCCCATCCAATGGAATCCCATCCATAGAGCCAAAAATGATATTGAGTCAGTGCATTCCATAGGATCAGGATCCTCATGGATGCATGAAGACACACACTTATGGATGTGCAAAGTAGCAGTAGAGGAAGAGAAGAGAGAACATGCCAGAGAGTTAGGTGCGAAGGAAACCCATAGATCCATTCAAGACCCAGCCTATGCACCTGTAGTATTTCCAGAAAAAGAATTTGAACTCCACGATTGGGCAGAAATTTAAGCAACCATGGATATAGCCATCAATGAAGAACAGTGGACACCCCACTACCATGAGGATGGCTATGACATTTCAGTCTTCACAATAGAGCCAATTATGTGTGATCCAATTATTGAGGAATGTGAACCTACCACTGATGCATTCGAGGATGCAAGTGACTCTGATCTAGAGTCAATCATTATGGACCCACCTTTTGCATTAGATGAGGAATATTTCTACGAAGTGGAAGTTCACCCTCAGAGACATGGCACAAACTGGAGCCACAAAAAGGTGAAATGGTATTTACAATGGCTTTTAGTGATGAGAATCACTTTTAAAATAATTTGAAGATTGAAAAAATTTGATTGGTTGCCTCAGTGCTAGATCTATGTGTATGCCCGTACTTGCTTCTTCCAAGATGCCAACAAGATCATTGCTTGAGGTAGAAGAGAAGGAAGGATGTTCACTTTGGATGTCCAACATGCACATGGAAAGGTCATGTACATTCAATATGGGAACAAGAAGATTTCAGAGCTGGACTTATGGCACAAAAGAATAGGACACATCAACATTCCAAAGTTGAAGGACATGAGCAAACATGAAGTGGTAAGAGGTCTTCCAAAATTTAATAGCATTGGACTACATGAGTTATGCAAAGCTTGTCAACTAGGAAAGTTAACGAGGCAACCATTCAAGAGGAGCAATTATGTGGCCCCAAATGTCTTGGACTTGGTACATATGGATGTATGGGGACCAACCCAAGAGGCATCAATGGGTGGTAATAGATTTTTTGTCACCTTCATTGATGATCACTCAAGAAAGGTATGGCTGTTTTGTATGAAACAAAAATCAGAGGTGTTTTCTATATTCAAAAGATTCAAAGCTGAAGTTGAAAAAGAAACAGGAAGGTCTATCAAAACCTTAAGGTCCGATGGTGGAGGAGAATACTTCTCCAAAGAATTTTTAGATTTTCTACAAGAGAATGGGATCAAAAGGCAGTTTACTTGTAGGACATACACCACAACAAAATGGAGTAGTTGAGAGGAAAAATAGGCAAATTGCTGAAATTGCAAGATGCATGCTCAATGAGATGAAGGTACCATTGTACTATTGGGCTGAAGCTACCACAACCACCATTTACTTGATGAATAGGTGCACAACATCGGGAATACATCACTTGACTCCAGAGGAGGTATATTCCAGTAAGAGACCTGATCTTACACACCTCAAAGTGTTTGGATGTGTTTGCTTTGTTCACATTCCATAAGAAGTTAGAACAAAGATGGAACCAAGGTTAGAAAAGTGCATTTTCATCAGCTACTCAACGGAGCAAAAAGGATACAAGTGTTACAACCCTAGAACAAAGGAAGTAAGAGTCTCGCGTGATGTGGTTTTTGATGAACTAAGACCATGGTATGAAGATAAAGGAAAGAAAAAGATTCTTGAAGAAGATTGTGATGATTATGCAAGAACAAATCAAAGAGAAGTTCAAAAATCAAGCACAAAGGTTTCAGGTCCAGAGGCATCTACATCAAATGAAGAATGTTAAACATGGAGGGGGAGTCATTCGTTGTCTCCAAATTCAGATCATAGTAGAGTCGAAGAAGCAAGTACTACTCCAAACAGTGAGATAGATGCAAGCAAAGAAGAATATGAAGAGGTAATCACTTCGAAGGTAAAGCTGAATAGGTTAAGAATCAACTGCCTAAAGGCAATGAAAGAAGATTTTCAAGGACAAGGTATCCAACTCAAAGGCTGAGGTATGATAGTTTCATGGCAAAAAAATTTGCATACATGATGTAGGTTATCAAAGACAAAGAGCCTGAGACATATAAAGAAGCTTGCACACAAAAGGAATGGAAGCAAGCTATGAAAGAGGAGATCAAAGCTCTCAAAGATAATCACACATGGGAGCTAGTGCCAAAGAAAGAAGGTATGAAGATTGTTCCAAACAAATGGGTGTTTAAAGTAAAGAGGAATGCTGATGGCTCACTAGCTAGATATAAAACTAGATTAGTTGCCAAAGGATTTAAACAAACACAAGGCATATATGATGATTTTCAGCCCTGTTGCAAAGATGGGAACAATCAAAACATTAATAGCAATTGGTGCTTCAAGGAGATGGCCATTATATCAGCTCGACATCAAAAATGATTTTCTCAATGGAGAACTACAAGAAGAGGTATACATGAGTCAACCGGTTGGATTTGAAGATGAAAACCATCCAAACTTTGTTTGCCGGTTGAAAAAGGCACTTTATGGCTTGAAGTAAGCACTAAGAGCATGGAATCAGAGATTGGTAGAATATCTAATTAAGTGTGGATACCATCCAAGTAGTATAGATCCTTAATTGTACATGAAGAAGGAAGAAAATAGAGAGGTATATATTTGCATATATGTCGATGACCTCATCATAACAGGAAATGATGTTATCAGGATTAAAGATATCAAAAGGAAGCTTGGTAAGGAGTTTAAAATTTCAGATCTTGGAGAGCTGAAATATTTTTTAGGAATTGAAGTTGTTTATGGAAAAAGTGGCATTTACAAGATGCAAAGGAAGTACTTGTTGGATGTTCTTTTCAGATTTGGAATGAGTGAATGCAAACCACTCACTCAACCCATGGACACAAATACAAAGATTTGCTCAAATGATGGAGAACTATTGGAAGATGTAACAACATACAGAAGCATTGTAGGATCATTAATCTATGCAAACATTACAAGACCTGATTTATCTTATGTTGTTGGTGTACTTTCTCAGTTTATGCAAGCCCCGACAAGTGAACATTTAAATTCAGCCAAGAGAGTGTTGAGATACATAAAGCATACAATTAACCATGTTTTGTTTTAGAAGTTTGATGAAGAATTGCAGGTCAAAGGATTTAGTGATGCTGATTGGGCATGTTCAAAGGAAGATAGGAGATCAACCTCAGGTTATGTGTTCATGATAGGAAGCAAACCTATCACATGGAGCTCAAAGAAACAACCTACTATTGCACTTTCATCCATGGAGGCTGAATATAGAGGATTAGCATTTGCCACATGTGAAGCAATGTGGATTAAAAAGCCAAAAAATCTTGAAGTGCAAGTTGGAACCATTCCGATTCTGACCCCATTATATCCACTGAACATTCTAGAAACTAATACATTTCTCTACCAACTACTTCATCAAGCATAGGATCTAAAAATGGTAGAGGGAATGGATTTGGAATTTTCGCTATATTTAGCTTACAATAGTCCACATAAATACGTAGTTGTTTGTTCTTCTAGGAATGATCACAATAGGAGATACCCATTCCGGATATTCAATATGCACAATAAATTTTACTTTCAACAGTCTATCCAATTCTTCTTTAACCTGTCTGGCAAAATTAGGATTCATGCGATATTGTTGTTGAATAACTAGAGAAGCATCTAGTTTTAACATAAATTTATGCTGATAAAATATGGGATCTAGTCCATGCATATCACAATAATTCCAAGCAACACTCTTAAATTCAAATAATAGTTAAAGCAATTTCTTCTGGAATCCATCCATTAAATTAGCAATGATTTTTACTTTATGAGGTAAGATTTTAGGGTCTCTTCGATGATGCAGGTGGAAGACACCCAGCTTCACCATAGGAGATGTATGATAGTTGTTCATAGGTGCTTGATAAGCCTAGTTGGCTTCTTTCGGGTTACTAATTATATGCAGTGGAGTCAGTGATTCACTATCCATGTTAACATATCAGTACTTGTGGTTCTATACATAATCCTTTTGGTTGGTCATTACTGTTCATTAACTCATTTTTTTGGGAAGATTGCTAGATTTTTCCAAAATTTGACACTTGATCATCCTTCTTTGAGACTTAGTGTTGTTTGGACTCTTCTAGTTCTCTATCTTCGTGGCATCAAAGGTATCCTGCACGTCTTCTGGTTCAGGTTCTAGTGTCAGTGTTCCGAGGAGGAACTTGCAAGGCAAGGACTATTTTGAGATCCAAAAATTTGATGGCACAAGCTTTTCTCTATGGAAGAATTAGATTAAAGATCTGCCGATTCAGAGGAGGCAATGGAAGATAGTAAATGGAATCTCTAAGAGGCCTCTTGACATGGATGAAGATGACTGGGATGAGTTAGATGAAATGGCCAGGTCCACCATTCGGTTGCACCTAGCAGATAATGTTTACTTTACAGTATTATATTGTGAAAGTGCAAATGATCTTTACAAGAAGTCATGCAATACATATGAAAAAGAGATGGCATCAAATAAAGTGTATCTGATGAGAAAGTTATATGAACTTTGCATGAAGGACACAGATAGTGTTGTTGCTCATCTAAATGAGTTTGATGCTATATTCTCCCAGTTACAGGCTCAAAAAAACAATATGGATAATGAAATAAAAGCAGTCTTGTTGTTATGCACCTTGCCATCATCATGGGATACATTTTGCACAACTATTTGCAATAGTGCACCTTCTGGTAAACTGGTCTATGATGACATATGCAGAGCACACTTGAGTGAGGAGATTCATAGAAAATCTATGGTTGGCACTCAGAGTGGAAATGCATATAATGTTCGTGATTCTACAGAAAGAATCAACAACGTGGCAGGAGAAAGAATAAGGAAAAGAATGGTCAACGGAATAAGAGTAGAAGTAAATCAAGGAAGAGGGATATTGAATGCAATTATTTTCACAAGAAAGGACACATGAAGAAAGGCTTCTATGCATTGAAGAATGCTAAAGGTAAAAGATAGAATGTTGATGGGCATGTCAAGCATCTACCTACACCATCTTCTTTGACTATAAAGATTGAAGAAATTAATGCTATTTCTGATGATGCTGTGTTAACACTTGATAGTACTATGCCCAATGAGGCTCTTATGGTTGATTCTCTTTCCCACACTTGGCTGCTAGATTTTGGTGCTTCTTTAGAGAATGGTTCTCGAATTATGTAGAAAATTCTCTTGGTACAGTCAAACTTGGTGACCCTTACCAATGTAACGTTGTGGGGATTGGAGATTTGGTTTTGTAGTTCATTGATGGTTCAAAATTTACTATACATAATGTACACCATGTACCTCAATTATCACGTAGTTTGATGTCAATTGGTCAACTTGATGACCTTGTTTATAAGGTGGTTTTCTATGCTCAATCCTTTTGCATATCAAAGGGCAACATGGTTATTGTAAAAGGAAGCAAAGTTGGCTCACTTTATTTGTATCACAAAACGAACACTTGTTAGCTGTTACTAAATAGCCTATGGCTTGTATTTGGCATGGCAATTTGGGTCACATATCTTGTACGAAAATCTTTATCGTTCTGGCTACTTACCTATGTTATCTTTCTCTAATTTTTCATTCTTTGAGCATTGTTAATATGGAAAGCAAACAAGGAATGTGCATAAAACACACATTGAATCTTCAAATCAGCCTTTAGATCTCATTCATACATATGTATGTGGTTCTATGCCCACAAGGTCATTAGGTGGTTCTCTTTAATTTATCACTTTCATAGATGATGCTACTAAAAAACTTTGGGTATATCCTATCAAATCAAAGGATGAGGTATTCCCTACCTTCAGAAAATGGCTTGCTTCAATTGAGATTGAAAAAGGAATTAAGCTCAAAGTTTTATGTTTAGATAATGGGGTTGAATATACCTCACATGAATTCAACCTTTTCTGTGAGTTTAGAGGAATTCATAGAGAGTGTATAGCTCCTTATACCCCAGTATAGAATGGTGTAGCTAAAAGGATGAATAGAACTATTCAGGATAGAGTAGTTTCTATGTTGCATCATGCAAAATTTTTCATAAGGCTTTTGAGCAGAAGTAGTATTTACTGCAGTTCAAGTGATTAACCTTTCACATAGTACTGCCAAAGGCCTGAAAGTGGCAGAAGAGTTGTGGACAGGGAAGCCACCATATGATGATCATCTTTGAGTTTTTGGGTGTGAAGCATATGTTCATATACCCAAGAACCATAGATGAAACTTGGACCATAAGTCAAAGAAATGCATTTTTCTTGGATATGGTCAAGAAACACAATTTTGATATCGCTTATGGGATCCTGAAACACGGTCATTGATCAGAAGTAGTGATGTCATTTTTCAATGAGTCTAAGATGCATAAACAACCCAACCTTGAGAAGAGTGATGTTTGAGGGATATTAGGGAGAAGTAGTAATGGCATTTTCAATGAGTCTAAGATGCATAAACAACCCATCAAGGAGGTTGAAGTGAGAGCATGCATAAAAATGATGCACATAGGTATGTTAAAGAGAATGTCTAATCAGATCACTCTACAAATGTTCCTGTTCAGTAACCATTGAGATGCTCTACACGTGTCTCACATCCACCTGACAGATATGTTCTAGATTTGGATTTTGTTATGCTAATAGATGTTTGTGAGCCTTCTTGCTACAAAGAGGCCATGTAGAAAGATTCTGTCAAGTGGGAGTGTGCCATGAAGAGTGAGTTGGATTCTATTCACAATAATGGTACTTGGGATTTAGTACCTTTGCCAAAGGGTAGGAAAACTTTACCATGTAGATGAGTATATACGCTGAAATTCACATCAGATAGTGCTTCTCCAAAGTATAAAGCATGAATTGTTGCAAATAATTTTAAATAACAACATGTTGTTGATTTTGAGGAAATATTTTCTCCAGTGGTCACGATGACTACCCTTGGAATGTTGCTTGGATTCATTGCAATTGAGGACATAGAGCTAGTCCAAATGGATGTGAAAACTGCTTTCTTGCATGGAGATCTACATGGAACAGGAAGTCCTTTTATGACTCGTCAATTCTAAAAAAGAAGTAGATTCTGAAATTTGATATGAAGCATTTGGGGATGCCAAACATATTATTGGCATGCGCATTACTCATGATAGGAGTAAACGATGCATATACTTGTCTCAAAGTGAGTACATATCCAAGGTGCTTCAAAGGTTCAATATGCAGGGTGGAAAGGCATTGATTATACCTTTACCCACATATTTGAAATTAAGCAAGGATGATTGCCCCAAATCAGATGATGAAAAGAAATTCATGACCAAAATTTCTATGCTTAGGCAGAGGGAAAGCATCCATTATTGGTTACATAGATTCTGACTATTTTGGTTGTGTAGACAATCATAAGTCTACATCAAGGTATATTTTTCATTTTGCTGGAGGTGCTATCTCTTGGAGATGGAGTCTTCAAGATTGTATAACTATTTCCACCATAGAAGCAGAGTATGTTGTAGCAAGTGATGCATGTAAGGAAGCATTGTGGCTTTCTCCTCTTGCTTGTGATATGGGTTTACCTCAGCATGTACCTCGTTTGCTCAATGACAGTAAGAGTGCCATTGCATTGACTAAGAATTCAGTTTATCATGCAAAGACCAAGCACATTGAGGTGTGATATCACTTCATTAGAGATTGCTTAGCCACTGAGCACAATATTCTTGAGAAGGTTCATACTCAAGATAATGTTGTAGATGCTTTGCCTAAAGCTCTACCACAAGATAACTTTCGACACTGTTGTGACTTGATGGGTGTTACTTGATTTATGATCTTAGACAATGACTTGTATATTGTGTAACATGCCCATTAGGTGGGAGTTATAGTTTTCTATACTTACACTCAGGTATTCTTTATCATTCCTTAACTTTCTCCCATAGTCAATTTGGCCACATTGGCCTTTAGTGGGAGATTGTTACCGTTAGTGTCCATGTGAAAGGAAAAATGGCCACTAGACACTTTTGTATATGTTCTTTAATAAAACATATAGTAGCCTGGTCAGCCAGAGACTCTAAGAAAATAGACCACATTTGTATGACCTAAGAAATCTGTATTCGTGGTCTATGTACTATGTATTTTCTGTGTATTCTACACCCCCTATGTGGAGTACTATGTGCGGCACTAGAGTTCAGGTTTCTACAACAAGGGTATCATTGTGGAGCTCTCATTAAGGAGAGTCTACCATTGTGCATCTCCAAAGAAATACTTCATTTTTGAAAATTAATATGCTGAGATCCCCAGTCTTGCTGAACCTTTAAGAACTTGAGCGATGGTCGTCCAAGCAAAAGATTATAGTCACTACTTTTACCAATTAGCTCCATTACCATCAAAGTGACTTTAAAAAGAATAATATGGAATTTGATAACCCTTCCTAAGACCAATAGATTGAATACGTGACTAATCTGCCATACGGATACAAAAAGTTGTTGGTTGTATATCACTACAACCCAGTTGTCTACAAATAGGGAGAGTAGCGATATTGACTCTAGAACCTCCATCAATTAATACTCTAGAAATTTGAGTATTCTTGTACCATACTAAAATGAGTGGTACTGCATAATCCACCACTTCATCTTGAGCTATTTCCATCATATTAACGTGGGCTTGGTCTTCCATATTATCGATTGGACTCAAGTTTGGCACCTCTTTCAATATAGTATCCCAAAAAGTATGGACTAATTCTAGTAGATCCCCTAGTGGTAACTGAATGGTGGACTTGCAAAATAATTGGCAAGGACAAGTTACATCAGTACTGCCCTCTAGAACATCAAGTTTTGGAGAATTGGTAATTGTTGAATGATTTAGTTTATTATTAATCAAAGGTGCTAAACTTGGCACTACTATATCATCCTTGGTGATTCCACCCATAACCTGATTCGAGGATTCATTTTGGGTCAGTCTACTCAAACTTACTACTGAAAATTCAATTGGAGCTTATTGGGCCCATTTTATTGCATGATTATAAACTTGGTGATATGCCATAACATTTGGAATGATCGTGGAATCATTGTTATTATGTAATCTTTTGGATCCAATAACTACTGGAGCTACTAGATCCTCAAAGGTTAAGGCTACCCTATTCATCATTGGAGCCTTAAGTTTAGCTTCTTGTTTTCTTCTATCATAGTCTTGAGCATCTGGGAAATTAGCCCTAATATGAACATATTCCAAAAAAATTCGGCATTGTGGATCTTTTCACTCATTTTGATATTACAATTCATCTCAGCATTAACCGTTAAAAGGTCTGTGTCCTCACCCATACCCTTGGTAATTTGACCGATTTTATCCCTATTACCTGAAAAAATAGGGTCTAATAAATTTTTGAGATTACTTGAATCATTTATCTAGATGTTATGTACATATGGCGATGAATAAAATTGATGAGTGGGTTTGAATGTGACTAGTAGCTACACCTTGGTTGAATGGACCTAGTAGTTATGAATTGATTGTGGGTATTATATTTACATTTCTCTGTAGGGTTCTGGTTGAATGTGACTATTAGCTATGACTTAATTGCGAGTATTATATTAACATTGACCTGTATTATGATTCATTAAATTACAAATAACACAATACATCTAATTAATGCACAACTACCTGTTACATGGCCCAGATTCCTATATTTTGTATAATATAACTGGATATAAGGATCAATAACTACCAACGTATTCATATCCACCTGATGTACAACATCTAGAGAGTGTTTCCAAATCAAATTTGTAGCCTTCAGATTTTGTTCTAATTGCTCTGTAGCATCTATAATATGATCGAATGTTCTAATACCATATAAAGAAAAAAGGCAATTTTTTTTTCTTTTCAAAATGGATTCAACCCATCCATAAACTAGCCACATACCACATCTTGAAGAGGTGATCCACTTCCTAAATCTATCACAAAGTACTTTGGAAAAAGAAGCATATTCTACTACTGTTTGGGTCAGTTGCTGCACCATATACTACAAGGTTATAAACAACTGACTTGTAGTCTTAGCTTTCCTAGATTGCCTTAAGAATGCGATCTTCAAAGCATCATACATAGCGAAATGATTTGGGGCAAATTTAGTTAACCGACATACAACTTATCCACCCAAGGTGCCATGAAACACTTGACACTTCCTTGCATCATGTGGATTTACTTCAAGCAACTCATATTGTGTATTGAAAGGATGTACATGCACATCAAGGTCATCTAATCATGGCAATGAGGAGGAAATCTACAACCATTGACTTTATTGACTCATGATGAAAGAGGGTCAACAATGGATAAGAGCAAGGTGACGAGCTAAGTAATCAGTGGTGATGAGAAACAAATCTATAGCCATTGACTTTATTGTCTCATGATAAAAGAGGGTCACTAGCCAATAAGAGCAAGGTGGCTAGCTTAGTAATCATCCGCGATGAGGAGGAAATCTATATTCGTTGGCTTTATTGGCTCATGGTAAAAGAGGGTCAACAATTGATAAGAGCAAGATGATGAGCATAGTAATCTAGGGTGATGAGGAGGAAATCCACAACCATTGAATTTATTGCCTCATGATAAAAGAGGGTCAGCAATTGATAAGAGTAAGTTGTTAAGCTTAGAAGTCACTTGTGATGAGGAGGAAATCTATAGTTGTTGACTTTATTGGCTCCTGATAAAAGAGAGTCAATAGCCAATAAGAGCAAGGCAATGAGCTTACTAATCAGTGGTGATGAGGAAGAAATCTATAGTTGTTTACTTTATTGAGTTTTGATAAAAGAGGGTCAACAATTGATAAGAGCAAGGCAACAAGATTAGTAATGAGTGGTGATGAGGAGGAAATCTACAAATGTCAAATTTATTGATGGGTGATAAAAGAGGGTTAGTAGTTGAAGAGCAATGTGATGAGCTTAGTAATCAATGGTGATGAGGAGGAAATCTACAACCATTGACATTATGCACTTGTTATAAAAGAGAGTCAAGAGCCAATAAAAGCAAGGAGGTGAGCTTGATAATAAATGGTGAAGATGATGAAATCTACAACCATTGACTTTATGGACTCGTGATAAAAGAGGTTCAACATTCAATAAGAGCAAGGCAAAGATGTTAGTAATCAATGGTGATGAGGAGGAAATCTACAGGCATTGACTTTATTAACTTGTGATAAAAGAGGGTCACTAGTTAATAAGAGCAAAGAGAGAAGCTTTGTAATTAGTGGTGATGAAGAGGAAATCTACAATGGTTGACTTTATTGAATCATGATAAAAGAGGGTCAATGGCTGATAAGAGCAAGGCAATGAGCTTAGTAATCTATGGTGATGAGGACGACATCTACAATCTTTGACTTTATTGAATCCTTATAAAGGAGGATCAGTAGTCAGTAACAACAAGGCAACAAGCTTAATAATTAGTGGTGGTGAGGAGGAAATCTACAAACATTGACTTTATTGACCCATGGTAAAAGAGGGTCAGCAACCAATAAGAGCAAAGCGATGAGGTTATTAATCAATGGTGATGAGGTGGAAGTTTAAAGCCATTGAAATTATTGAATCATGATAAAAGAGGGTAAACAATAGATAAGTGCAAGGTGATGAGCTTAGTAGTCAATGGTGATGAGGAGGAATTCTACAACCATTGAGTTTATTGATTGGTGATAGAAGGTTGTATGTTGATTGAGCAATAAGGATTTAGCAATTGACCCAACTACAAACATAGTTGATTGACCCTTAAATTTTTTATCATTAAATCAATTGGGTGCAATTGTTGTGAGGTATTATGTTGAAACTTGTAGAGATGGAAAAGCAACTTTGAGAAAGTAATTTATGATGATTATTTGGAGTCATTTATGATGATTATTTTAGTGCACTAATCTAATATTTTCGTGATAAAAGGTGGCTCAAATGGGTGGCAATAGCAAAATGAACTAGCTGCCAATGATTCATTTTCAATAGAACATATAATGAAGACAAAAAGTTTAGTAATCAACAAGCAATAAAAGGAGAGTAAGAGACTAGGAAAAAAAATATTTGAGAGTTACAAAGGGTAAGAGTCATAATGGAGTGAGATGATAAATAGTAGTTACCCATCTATGACTTAGCCTCAATACTAAGTATTGTGTGCTATAATTCCTTGGAAAGCCCAAAGATATAATAATTGGGTAACTTTTCAAAGTTATTAGCAATCTAAGCACAATGCTCATTGCCTAAGACTCTTGGAGTATTGCAAGATAGTAAATGGCATTGATCCTATCACTAGAAAATAAGTAATCAATTTTTGTATCAACATGACCCATACACTAGAGAGAAATTATAGCCCAACTTGATAGAATTCCTTGAAACACCTTAGACCCATCATTAGATATTTAAAAAATGACCTTCTATTATTGATACTTTCAAGCAATAGAGACCATGAGAGAAAAGCGGGCTTATGGCTCATTGGTATAAAAATCTTGTGCGCTTGGGAGTAGTATGATTGTGTAAGACCCTTATATTCACACCAAGAAAATGGATTTTAGTATCGGCAGAGTGATTTGACGAATGATTTTCATCCATATCTTACATCTTTTGTTGTTGCAAAGAGAGACTAGTTATTTGGGGGTGCGATTCATTATGACCCTATAATCCTAAATTTGAGGCCACATTCTTGAGGCAACAACAATAATCCAATGACATTCTCTTGGACGACAAGAATTGAGGAAGGTCCATTTCCTTCACTTATTTAAAAAACCCAAAGCTTGAATTAGCCCAAAACCAACAAGAAGGACTGTAACTGGAATAAAACAACTCAAGTTTTTAAAATAATCCAAAGCTTTGAAAGGTCTACAGTGAAATCTTGAACACTTTGAGTTTGTAACCAAAGAAGGACATAGCTTTGCCACTAAATCCCTTTCAAAAAAGTAGAACAACTGGCATTATTTCCAGCTCATCTAAAATTACTATTAGCTAATAGACACATTGAGCATCCCATTGGATTTCTAGACAATGTAAAATTGAACATATGTGGATTGGACATTGATCACACTCTAGCAATCTGAAACTTCACGTGAGCTAGAAGACATGAGATGATTCTAGAATGACCTTTCATGCATCAATTGAAAGCATTGTAGGAATGGGATACCAATGCTCTTTATCTTTAATTCTTAGAGATAACAACTAGAATAAATCTTCATACTTTTGAGTATAGAGATATCTACCCCATCAAATGGAACATTGTGCATAAGGATGTAGATGATTTGCCTTTAGATTAATCATCAATCTTAGAGTCCTTGATGGATGAGGATGTAAATTTGTGGGTTTGTAGACAAGC
The DNA here is from genome assembly GCA_020310875.1 of Ceratopteris richardii. Lineage (NCBI taxonomy): Eukaryota > Viridiplantae > Streptophyta > Polypodiopsida > Polypodiales > Pteridaceae > Ceratopteris > Ceratopteris richardii. Next base: position 87,002,250 of record CM035415.1, read on the forward strand.
TAATAGAGAAGAATGAAGAATGATGAGAAGAGATCTCACAAATTACACAATACAAGATAGGTCAATTGATGACCCAACAAATATTTATCAAAGGTTTAATGACAAAGAGTTTGAGCCACATGGTTAGATGCAAATCGTAGTCACGATGGACATATCTTTTAGTGAATTTACCATGACCAAACATTGTGATGTTGAAGGGTACGACATTAATGGATTGTTCATGATTTTTATTCTTGAGAAAATAAAAAGGGAGAACAAATAATAGTGCCTAAAGAAATCTTCGATGATGATGACTTAGAATCTATTCACGTGGAACCTAAGTTTGACACTAAATATGAGTTCTTCATGGAGATTCAAGCTAACGATTGTATAAGGGATCCAATCAACTAAATGTGTTCCCTTTACAAAGTAGAGGAGCATGAAAATGGAAGTATTAAATCAAAGAATAGGATTTTTTATGACTTTAAGCCTCTTGAACATTTTAAGAAATACGAGTTACAAATTCAAAAAGTCATAGCATTAAGGCCAAAGAGGGAAGCCAAACTAGGAAAGTCCTATGACAACTAGGAGATGAAAGAGAGTTTTTTTGCCACTATTGAGGATAACAAAGAGAAATGCACTTACATTGGCAATGATGTACCATAAATCAAAGAGGCTCAATTGAAGGAACTTTTCCAATAGGGTAAAAGCATGTTAATGTGCACACTTTTTAGGAGTATTTATCGGTTTTAAGCCCATCACTTTTTAGCTATTTCAAAAACGTTTTAAATAGCAAAAAAAATAAACTCATAAAATTTCAATTTGCTAGATGTACGATCACTACTCATGTGGGGGCCCGTTGGGTATCATGGCTGGAACATCGATAGTAAATGTCACTATTCCTCACGTACTCCACAAGGTGATGAGTCTATGGAGTATGCGCCAGTGGAGCACAGAAGGTCCGCATGACTTCGTCAGTTGCGAGAGAAAGCTACCATCAATGAAGCTATTCCATCAAACGACGAAAGTGAAACACAATCTTTGGGAACGAGTATGAGCAGGTATGGGGTCTAGCATCCATGCATGCAACATTTAGATGCTCGCATGGCTAGGAGTAATTTCTATGGTTCTAATGTAAGAGCCACTATTTTCAGCAGAGGAGAGGTGTCGTTCGTTAAGAGTCCATCATTGAAGCGGAAGCAATGGACCAGGTAAGCTCCAAATCTAATATCAATCGGTGTGTCTAATGCTGTGTAATTTAATAGGCTAGTTTTACAGCTAGTAAAATGGCAAGTAGCACTGGTTCTCCAAGAAGTAGACAACACTTGCATTGTCATCAGCAGAAGCTGAATTTGTGGCCTTAGCTCTCATGAAAAAAGAAGGCCTTTGGATCCAAATGGTCATGCAAGATCTCTTACCGACGACAGAGAAAACAAAACATGTTGATTTAAAGTTTCATTTTATATGTGATCTTGTAGAGCAGAAAAAACTTTATCTCACATATGTATCAGCTCATTTAATGTGGGTTGATATGCTTACGAAGCCTATGGGAGCTAATAAGTTCATCCTTTGCACGAAACATCTTGGAATCGTTGAAATCAAGTAACATTTGTGTCACATTCCAGTACTCTAGTTATAGGGGAGTGTTGACGCGGCTTAGCTACGATTACATGGATGTGCCATGTATGAACCATGTGGCCAAATGCCATGTCCCGTGAAATAATGGCTTAACAGTCGCGGCTCATTCATGTGTTGTATCTCTACGTTATCTACGGGCCTGTGTAGGACCCTTCTTTTCTGCATCCACGAACCACAAAGATATAGGGACTCTACAATTAATCTTTGGTGCTATGACTGGAGTAATGAAACAATTTGCCTTGTTGATGCAGGTGGATATATCCAACATATCCAAAAGTGTTAGACCACAGTGCATTCTGCTAAAAAAAAGAGGATTTCCACACCATTTACGGCCTATCTATCACTGGTATAGATCCAGGTACTATATCAGAAAAATTGATTAGTGAGGCAGATTGGTTGTCTGTCTTCAAGTTAACTCGACTCAAGGGAAAGATGAAAGTTAAGTATGTCAGGCAAGAGATCTATGACGCACTGATGGTGTTACATAATAAAATCTACCAAGAGGTACAAAAAAACTACGAATTGTCTGTACAATTTGCCAGAGCCTTTGCATTTGAAAACTATACCACTGCTCAAACATAAAAAAATCTATCTATGTACCAAGTGGCATGGGCTGTAGCTGCAGAAGCTTCTATTGAAAGATGCAGGAGGATGGCTACATTGCAGTCGAAGATGCAAAGGTTTTACAGTTGTTTGAAGGATGATGCTTCACCACTTTTAGAGCCTTTGGATGCGAACTTGCAGGAATAGAAAGAAGATGTTGAGTTAAATGCTTGACAAGGTACCGTAGTTGCTGCCATAAGGCGAGTGGAGGGTACTAAGGTTATACGTACTTTAGAATTGTTAATTGATAGTGAACAAAATAAGTTGGATAGGGTCAAGCTTGATTTGGATCAAGCCAAGCTATCAAAGGCTCTTGAGTTTAAGGTGACTACAACAGTCATTGAGATGAGGAAAAAGTTACAGGTATCCATATATGAATTGAAATGTGATGTGTGGAATGTCTCCTAAGAGGAGGATTCAGTTGGAGACGCAAATTCAGATATATAGTGTTAATATGGAGCTGTTAGGGGTTGAGCCATATGAGAATGACAAGGTGCCTGAACTAGAGGTAATATTTAGCTTTATTGACATTTGTTGGAACATTTTTCTAAGGTTCAATACTGATAATTTGGATTGTTACATACACAGGCTGAATATAAGTTACATGAGAATCGGCTAAAGAGTGCAAATTGACATCTGTCCTTTGTAAAGAACATGTTAAGCATGATGGATTTAAATGAATTGTCACCATTATTGCCATTACCTCCCCCAGAGTTACCATCAACCCTCTTACTCAGTGTTTCATCCATGTGCATAGCATGTGGTTTGAATATTGAGGAGAGGGTGAGTTTTATAGTGCACCTTATGCCATGCAACCATGCATATCACTATATTTGTTTTGTAGCACATTGTCATGTGTCAGTCAACTATTTAGGGTGTACCTATTAATTGAACCATCAAAATTCTTCTTTACCTTAATGTATATCCATCTTGAGCCAATGACCTTTATAGATGGTGTCTTGGGTACGAACTCCCAAGTCCAATTCTCTTGTAAGGATTCTATTTTTTCTTTCATGGCACATTCCACTTTGGCTTCTCCTTGGCTTCTTCATAGGAATAAGGTTCTTTAGAGTTTGATTCATGTGCTATATATATATTGAATGTTTAGTGACCAAAGAGGTATCATATACATACCTTTCTGGCTTCCTTTTCTCACCAGTAGAATTTCTTATAGTTTGTTGAGATGATTATGCCACATCTCTCAACTTTTGCACTTTGGATTTGCCTTTGGAGTTCCAAGAATTGAATTCCATTCTGGGGGTCTTGTGAGCATCATCAGAGTCACTTGATGCTTCAAGTGTATGCTCATTCCTCTTTGATAATGTTGGAAAGTCTTCCTCTAGATAATAGGGAAGTTTGATTTTCTTGCAATCATCTTCAAAACAAGATTTTTTTCATAAAAAACAACATCTCTACTTACAATGAAGCCTTTGTTGCTTGGATTGTTTAGCCAATAACCTTTTTTATTAAGGTCATAGCCAATGGAGATGCATTTCTCTACTTTTGGATCCAATTTGCCTCTGATTTGTGAAGGTATGTGTGTATATGCTATGCACCCAAAAATTCTGCAATTAGTCTCATTAGAGTTTTACCTTTACCTATTTGATTTTCTACAAGGGCTAGGTATTTCTTGAAACATGAAAACAATTCATCTTTATGCTTCATAAAATATAATATTATCCATCTGCTACAATCATCAATGAATGATACATAATACCTAGATCCAAAAATTAAAGGCTCCTTTCTTGGTCCCCATACATCTATATGGACTAGCTCCAATAGCTCTCCATGAATGTATTAGTTCTTTGTGAATGGTTATCTATGTGACTTACCAAATTGACAAGCACTACATTTGTAGATCATGTGTTTTTTGGATATGTTTGGTAGAACAAGTACATTCTGATCCCTATTGATTTGCTTGAGAGCTCTTTCACCTATGTGAGCTAATCTCTTGTACAAAATTTCCAATTTTGATACAATTTGGCTACCATAATTGAATAATGCAATATTTCTAGTATCTTGGAGTTCAAATGTAAATAATCTACCTGATTTTTCTCCTCTTGCTATCCTCTTGAATCCCTAATGTGGATCCTCAAAAAATTCTCGATTCTTTTTGAATCAGACTTGCAATCCTTTCTCTAACAATTTGACCTACACTTATGAGGTTCTTGGAGATAGTTGTATAATACCTAGCTCAATAGGTTCATGTTATCATCTGGGGTCTTCAAATTACCTATCTTCTCAACTGGATGTCTTATGACATATCCTATTTGAACTTCATGTCTATATTTGCATCAAAATAGATAAATCCTATGTGAAAGAAATGTGAAGAACTTTCTATTTTGGGAAAAGAAGGTCTCAATGTTAAGCTCAGAGCTCACAACCAGGTACAAATTGGCAGAGAGCTTTTGCACACATATAATTGAAGTGTATAGCTAACTAAATCAAGTTACCTCATGAATTTAAGTGCACCATGCAAGGAGAAATGAATTTAGCAAGTCAGGGGGTTCATCCTGACTTTTCACGATCTAGAAGGTATGGAGACACAGTCATGTTCTTTGTGCCATATCTCAAGATGCACTAAATCAAACTTAATGAAAATTGATATATGAACACTAGACACTTTGTGCTAACTATCTCAAGTCAAAGTATAGCAAATAGAGGAGTACAAATAGAGAAATCAATTCTACAAGTTCATTGTAATGATGAAGATATTAGAGCAGATAGTAGGGAGAAATATACTCAATGAGATGTATCGAATACTAATTCATAGTTTTCTTATCAAATTCAAGTGCAAATATATATGGTGCTTTCACATTCTTGATGTCTTGAAGAATACTCTCATTAATTCAAAGATTTTCAATGTCATTTGTGTAGCTACATCTAGCATTGTCATGAGGTGAGGAATCGAGTGGTGGATTGTGGATATCATGTATGCCATTGTGGGTGGTCCTTGTGGTGGTGCAAGGTATGGGTAATTGAGCCAATCTACACACTTTACATTATTCTTGATCTTGATAACAAAGGCTTGCCATGAACATCTCTGTTGAATTGGGTCAAAGCACAGATTATATAAAATATGCAACGGGGCATGTGACCACATGTGCATCATCTCCGGATAGCTCTCTAGTAAGTGCTTGCACTAGTTTGGTTGAAAGATAATGCCTCCACTAGCTTGTTCTGGTACATCTTCTGATTGAAATTGGGTCCCAAAGGTGGGCTCTTTCCTAATGATGTGGTTCACTTCTACATTGTAATAAGCTAATGGAATAGAGTCAAGATGGTATTGATGTTCAAAAGTGGTGAAGAGGTGCCTATGAAATAGATTCTTGAAATACTCTGAGTTTAGTATAGTTTCTTCTATGTTCGCCATGGATTGTATCTGAATATCCACTCTATCATCATGTGTTCGGCCAATATCGTCAACCTATTTAAGCCATTATGGTCATGGTGCTTCAAATGTCTCTTGGCCCTCTTCAGTTACACTAGACATCAGGTACTGGTTGTGGTTCATATGCCTCTTCAAATGTCTCTTCAATTGGTATCTTGATTGTTTCATCTAGTTCTAGTACTTTAGGAGGTGATGGCGGTAGTTTGTATTGAAGAATTCTAGCTTGGAGTTCTTGTATTTGCTTTTGTAGCTTAGTCACTTCACTCAGTTCTACAATTTTAACTGTGGGATTTGGCACTAGGGGAGGTGATGCTACCTATTGCTATTATAGTTGGGCCACTTCGTCAAATAACTTATCATGTGATTCTAACATATTCACATACTCTACTAGGATGAGATGAATGTTCTCTATGGGAACTGCCTAAAATTTTGATGGATTGATTTGTGCACCAGGTGTGTTCATTTAGTAGCCTCCATGTTTTCTTGATTTTGATATTGTAATCTTTAATTCTCCTTGTGTGTACTTGCTATATATCTCCATAGTAATGCCATATTGCATCGAGCTCATTGTGGGTTTGCTCTAAAGAGTTGTATTGATCATGTAATACAATGTTGCTTTCCACAAACTCATAGATTCTTTCTTGTAAGTTCATAGACTGCTCTTGAGGGCCTTGTTGTGCACTAGTAATTGCTAGAATTTGTGCCTCAATTGATTGGTACAACTTACCATGGAGTTGACTATTGAATCGATAATCACGGATGCAGTTGTACAAGAGATATTCAGGTGGAAAGGGAGTGAGGATGGTTAGAGTGAATGCTATGGAGAATGATGCTGGTAGTGGAGGTGATGTATGCGGAGAGGGGATTGGGGAAGGTGGAATTGTGGTGGGTGGGGGAGATGTAGTGGGTGGTGAAATGTTCATTGCCTTGGGCGTGGATGTGCATGATGTGTCCACCATAAAAACTGGCATGGTGGGTGGAGTGCTTGTGGTGTCTCTCAAAATTGGAGCTGTTGTAAATGGTTGTTGGCAATATGAAGACCTCTCCCACCAAGAAGGAATTTGGGTTCGTGGATGGAAATTAGAGGAGAAAAATGAAGCCCAAAGTTGGAGAGAAGGTGGGAGTAAATCTAAAAATGGTTGAAATGAGGAGAAAGTTGAAGAATAGGGCCTCGATGGGTATGAAAGTAGTGTTGGTCGAGAAGTTGACTGACCTAGTATGGTTTTTGAGTGGCGAGGTGACCTATTATGGTTTGTTGAGTGGTAGGGTGACATATGAAGGTTTTGGAAAGTAAATTGGCGGTGGTGAAGGTGGTGTGGTTCAAAGGGTTTTCCATGGAAGAGAAAATCCATGATTGTGAAATGGGGTTGCAAAAGGTGAAGGTGGGCATTGTAGTGATTGTGTCGGTGATGAGAACTACTTCTTTGATTCTAGGGGGTGAGTGAGGTGGGGTGTGGAAAATTGGTTCTTATGGTTGAGTGATTTATTCCAAAATGGAGGTGGGTTGAGGCTTGATTGTTTGTATACGGGCTATTATGATCATATCAATGGTTGATACAATGGTTATTTGTGTGGATGTGGGTGCGGCTTTAGTTTTAACAAGAAAAAATGTGGTTGCCTTTGCTGAAGTAATGTGAGTAACCTTGAGACTTCATAAAAGAAATGAGGAAGTGGACAATCATGGATAAATTCATCTCCATGAAATTTGTAGCAAGGTCCTCTAGGAGTTTGAGGCCTCATGTATCTCAATTGGGGCCTAGGGTGTGGATTTGTGTACATCACATTGGAGTCTTCAAGCTGCTAGTTAGGTTCTAATGGTGTTTCATATTGATAGGTCTCGTTATGCTCAGGTGATTTCGTGTGGTAAGCCAGTGGTCTATGTTCTTTCACAAAAACGTTTTGTATATAATAGTTATCTATAGAATCAATATTTGTATTTTGTAAATCTTGAAGCATAAGGAAGAGTCTTTCCTCAAAAAATCAGGTTCTTTTCATTTTAAGAATTTCCAATAAAAAAAAGAGTGGTTATGAAGAAATCACTATAAAAAGACGAAAGGATTATTTGTAAAGACTTTTGCTTGTGTGAGTAAGAGAGCTCTTTCTTCTTGCAAAATTTGTGCTTAGTTTGTCACTAGATTTTGGTGGCTCAATTTTTCTTGATTTTTTATGTATGACACTTGCTACTTGGCTGCATATGTGTCTATTATCATTAAACTAAATTTCTTTTACCTTTTCTTGCTTTAAAAGTTTTTCTTTATAATTTCGTGTCTCTATTAACAAAGTAAAACTATTTTTGGCTCTCTACAAATCTTCATATGTTTTTTCCACTAGTGTAAATTTATGTCCCCTTGATACCTTCAAAAGGAGCCATCATACATAGAATTCGGACAAGTAATGAGGATTTTTCTTAGTTGTCTCCTTCCATCATTTGTATGAGCCTGACTTTGAAGATGAAGATGATGAGAAAGATGAAATTTTTATCATTCTTTTCTAGATCAAAAGTTTTTATCATGGGTTAATGAAAGATAAATATCATGATCACTTGGGCCAAATATTTTTATCGTGATGCCTAGATCAAATCTTTTATGGTGGTGATCAGAAGTTTTTATCATGGGTTGACCAAAGATATTTTGTAAATCAAAGATTTTATCATGATTGCATAGATAATTTTTTTTATCATGGGATTGATTTTTGTCCTGGAATTTTTTTTTTCCCCTTGTTTTGTGTCTCATATATGGATGATTAGAGATGTTGATAGTTGAATAAAGAGAGCTTGGTGAGACACATAGGCTATTTGTATCAAGAAGGATCACCAACATCTGTTAGCATACCAAAATCCAAAGTTGAAACATATATGTGGAACATCTCAATGGTTGTGAGCAAGAACATTTGCATACTAATCTGACTAGACATCCTCTTCAACATCCGTATGTGTAGCATTATCATGCATGCTAACTAGAAGACTAGTACCCTCAAACACCAATCTTCAACTTCAACATCCTTAATGGTTTGTTTATGCATCTTAGACTCAATGAAAATGACATCACTACTTTTGATCACGGCCAATAGGGAATACCTCATCCTTTGATTTGATAGGATATACCCAGACTTTTCTCATAGCATCATCTATGAAAGTGACATAGTAAAGAGAACCACCTAATGGCCTTCTGGGCATAGGACCACATGTGAAATCAATCCACAAAAGGAAGTAAGCCCAAACCTTTGCAAAAATCTTCAAACTTCTCCCTCGGTAGAGCCCTTGTGAAAAGGTCTGCAATGTTCTCTTGCGTGGGCACATATGCCAAATTGATCTCTCTAGTAGAGAATCTCTCCTTGACATAATGATAGTGCACCTCAATGTGCTTAATGCGAGCATGGAACATAGGGTTCCTTGCAACTGTCAATGCACTCTGACTATCAATGAAGATGGTGATGGTAGAAGACTGACCAACACCCAAATTAGCCATAAGGTGTTTGAGCCACACACACACTTAAAAATCACTCTGAAAGCTTTCCTATACTCACCCTCACAATTGGAAGTGGCCAGAGTAGGCTGGTTCTTGCTCAACCAAGATATGCATGAGCTACTAAGCATGAAGCAAAACCACTAGTGGACACACGAGGGTCATAGCAACCAACCCAGTCAGATTAAGAAAAAGCATGTAAATCTGGCAGTAGTGATCCCCCCTTGAGGTAAAACAATCCAAGTAGCTAGGTACCACTCAAGTAGCGAAAAATGCGCTTAACCGCCTGACAATGCTTGACACCTAGGCAATGCATAAACATGCTCATCTATGAGATAACAAATTAAATATCTGGCCGAGTAATGCATACGTAAATCAAGCATCCAATAACCTACTAATAGAGAACAACATCAAATTCATCTTGAGCATCATGAAGACTCAATCGTAAACTTGCCTCCATAGAAGTGGCAATAGGTTTGCAGTCTTCAAGGCCAAAATCTTGCAATAATGTGTCAATATATTTGGTTTGACACAAAGATATTATGCCATCAACTTGCATAAACTGAATGCCCAAATAATGATGCAAATGCCCCAAATCTCACATCTCAAATGAGGCATGTAAATCAGCCTTAAAATCAACAATATGCTTCTCATGAGGACCGGTGATCAACTTGTCATCAACATAGACAACAATGATAAGAAGCACATCATTTGCACACTTAACATATAGGGTTCTCTCAGTTGGACTGTTCTCAAAACCGTGCAATTAGATAGGCATTGTTAATCGCCGGTGTTAACCGGAAATTTACCTTTGATCGAACATAGTGCTTCTAAATCTGGATTGGGAGTACTTAGCCTAAGGTGAATACTTAGAAGCACTCTACTTCGCAGTCACGTGGGTTCTTGGGTGTGGTAGGGGTCTGTTGGACAGAGGCCCTATACTATTTTCCCAAAACTCTCCTACAGGTATTAAATACACGGTCACGTTTTAGCGCAGTACTGATTTCTAACAATACTATCACACGGCTGGTTGACTTTTACGGTCTGAACCTGCTATGGCAGAAGAGCAGTAGTCCGGTATCGACTTAAACACTTAACTACTCTACTTCATTCGCCGAGTATTACATAACATATACCTATTCCTGTCTCAGAGACCTCTCAACAGTTATACTCATCATATACAACTTACTGTAGGTGAACATTGGCCGAATCGTAATAATCATATTACCAGCTCCAAGGCACACCGGCCTTTACAGATACAAGTCCCACCTGGAACATAATTCCAGAAACACAGACTATCGTATCGACTTCAAGTGCTTCACAGAACTTAACAGACCAGCAGCGAGACTACTCTATATTACTATCTTACCGATAATTATGAGCACACTCAACTACTCAACCCTTACCGACGAATTCGTGGCACACTGTCACTGGTACAAAATTACCCTTTAGGATGCGAACAACTACTGGGCAAACACTGCAGAACAGGACATAACCATACTGATTCAAGTAGACACTTCAACAATACGATACATTTCTCGCCAGAGGTACGCCCAATAAAAGATGCACTTAACCGCCAGACACGAATCGAAGGTTAATTTAATAAGAACCTACAACCCCGGATGGTTGTTGCGCAGACAAACTAGAAGATGATCTTAACTAAACACAGTAATCCCCAGAATGGACACAGTTACAGACAACATTGACACTAACTGTTCCGAATCAGACACACTCACAGATAGACTCAAAGATGAACTTCATAGACAGACTCGACTCAGTGATATAACTTAACAGAACACAGCAATTACGAAAATGGGCTTCTTCGCCTCTCTCTCTTTTGCCATTCTTTTCTCATTTATATACAGGAATTTTTTACAATGGTGCGCGAATCTTTTGTTACCTGCGCGTTTCCTGAAAGATTCTCTTTTACATTTAAGCTACCTGTCCTCGTACTTGTGTCCTTGTTCGGCGGCCTTCTAACACTGGTTTTACATTTAAGGTGCCTGTCTGAGTACAATTGTCCTAATTCGGCGGCCCTCTAACACTGGCACGCCCGGTGGACTCGAACCCGCAGGTTCCTATGTTTCGGCTACAAGTCCTTCTAGATACATATTACGGGCGAGTCTAAATATTCGGGTGATTTTCTTTTTCAGTGTTTCTATCAGCTGGACGAGGGTGATTGGTTCTACTAACTGGGCGTCCGTTCTAACGGAGCTCAGGGCGATGGCTTGGGATAACAAAATTTCGGCCTGATTTTGTAGGAAGGCCTCCTGTAAGTAGAAGTCGTTGGATAATGCAGCATCGCGCGATGTCTTCATTTCGGCGACCTTCTGCTGCATATCCATGACCCGATCCTTCTGGTTTCGGAGCTGGTTGTCGATCCGCTCGAGCTGTTGGTTCTGAAATTCAATTGTTTTGTAAAAAGCATCTCGGGCTCTTCGAGCATGGGCGAGATCTTTCTGGCTCTGAGCTTCCCGGGTTAGTTGGTGGCGTAGTATGCGGTTGACTTCGTCTGCACACTCCTGGGTGCGTCGTAACTCGTCTTTGAGTTGGTCGGTCTCTCTCTGTTGGTCTTGATTTTTCTGAACACTTTCCTGTAGCTGAGCCTTCATTGCATCGATCATAGCTTCGAGGGAAGATTTGATGTTGTCTTTTTCTTGGAGCTCGAGCTTCAATTCTCGAATTTCTGCGTTGGCTTCGTGGAGCAGTTGGTCTTTGGCAGCCAGTTGTGCCAAGGCATCGTCGCGTTGTTGTAGGACTGCTTGGTGTGCGGTGAGTTGGCCTTGGAGGGCGGCTAATTGGGTGTGTAAGTGATGGTTCTCGGCTTTTACGGCTTCGGCTTCTTCTTGGAGGGGGGTGATATCCGCTTCCAATAAGTCTACCTTGTGCTGGAGGTCTTGTTTAATGGTGTTGGCGATATCGTTGAGTTGTGCGGGAAGGTGCTGGGACAGGGAAATGAGCATACGGCCCATTGTGGCTAGTTCGGAGAAGGCCGGAATGGAGGGGAGGAGTAGTGGTTGTGACGGTGGCGTAGAGGTTCGAGTTTGCAGTTGGGGGGATGTCGGGGGCGAATAGTTGGGGGAAGACGAGGAGTCGGGTTCCGGTGTGGGAATAGGAATGACTGTGGGGGGTCTGGGAGGGGTAGAAGCGGGGTTTGTTACCTGTTTCTCGGGAGTGCGGTCGAGGGCGGATTCAACAGCCTTTAATAAGGTGTTGAGCGCATCCTTAGCGGGGTGCTGCTCGTCGCGTGGAGGTTCAGAGGTGGCTTCGGTGGAGATTATGTCGGTTTCGGTACGAGCTTGGTGGTCGTGGTTGTGATCGGTCGAGGATTCATGGTGGATGGAGGTGGCGGTGTCGTGGACTTTGTCGGCAGATCGGTGTGCTTCACTTTCCGAAGAGCTGATACGGATGCGTTTACGGCGGAGGAGTTGGGTGATTTCTTCCTCTTCTTCTGTGCTGTCGTCTAAGGGTTGTATTGATTCTTCATGTCGGAGGATGGGGCCTCGGGGTGGTGGTTGTGCGGCGAGGAGGGTTGGGAAGAGGAAGGAGAGGATATGTGGTAGGCGGGATCGTGGGGTGGTTCCTTTATTGACCTGCTTGACTATGGCGACGCATTCCTTATGGATTCTCTGGAAAAAGTAAGATGCGAAATTAACTGGTTCGCGGGCTGCTAAGTCTATGGCGGAGTAGAAAGGGCGAGAGATGCCGTAAGTGCGTTTCTGTAGGTTGAGGATGGCGACGAGAAATTGGAGGGCAGAGCGTTCGGGTTCGGGACGGCAAAGGATCGCGAATTCATGTGAGGAGGAGCGAGGGAACAACTCTGTCATGCGGGCGAGGGGGAGACTGGGGCCATTTTCGCGGCCCTGCGGGGTGAGGTGGAAAGCTTCAGCGAAAGCGGGGAAGGTGATGACGGTTCTGGATGGTAACGACGGGAAAACCCACTGTCGTTCGGTGGCAGGGGATTGGGCGATGGCAGAGATTATTTGTGCGAAGAAGGGATGGGCTTCAACTGAGTGCCAGGGCAACTCAGCGAAGTTGGCCAACCCTCGACAACGCAGGTATTCTCCTACCTCGGTAGGGATACCTTCGCAGAATGCAGTGTAGTTTGCGAGTGCCTCCATGGCGATTGCTAAGACAGACTAGGAACAGAGCTTCAGAATACAAGTGCGCACAGTAACTACTACGATAGCGATTTTTGACATTGTCGAAGGGGTTAAGTAGTAATACCGTGGGGTGCGAAAAGGGGTTTAGGCATCATTGTGCAGTGCGGGAGTGATGTTTGTTGTCATGCAGGCGGGCGTATTCGAGTGATTGGTAAGGGGCGGCTGATTATAGCAAGGTCGTACAAAACGCGGCTATTTATAAAAGGAAGAAAAAGAAAGAGAAAAGGGAAAGATAAAACAAAACGCGGTCTACTGCCGAAAAATTTAATACGGGCTAGGGGCGTGATGATACGGCCGCAGCTTCGACCCATTGATTACCTTTGGAAGTGGGTATCCGGTCAGCGTAGTCAACCGAAAAGTTGCCGGACCAATTTGTTCTGAGATTTTGAAAGGGCCGAACCATCGTAGTTTGAATTTTCCTGCTGCTCTATCCGATTTTGCGTTATAGAAGAGTACAAGCTGGCCTACCGAAAAGATTGGAGTCTTCAAGTATCGATCGTGTGTTTTGGCTTGCCTGAGTTGTACTTCGCGCATAGTTAAAAAACTGAGCCATCGGTGCTCATCAAGTTCTCTGAGTGCATCCATTCGGGCTATCAGTGAATTTTCCGGTAGCATCTTCTGAGTGATTGCTACACGCAGGCTTGGGATGACCACTTCCATTGGTGCTATTGCTTCTAATCCATAAGCGAGTTTAAAAGGTGTCAAGCCTGTCGTTACCTTGTATGTAGTTCGGTATGCCCATAAGACTGCAGGTAGTAATTGATCCCATCTTTCCGGTGCTTCCATGATTAGTTTCCGGAGGATATTCAGTAGTGCTTTGTTTGTACTTTCGGCCAAACCATTGGCACGAGGATAGTATGGCGAGCTGACTTTGTGTGTCACCTGGAAGGATTGGGTGAGTACCTTCATTAATTGATTTATAAAGTGAGTACCTTGATCCGAGACAATTTCCAGTGGTAACCCGAATCGTGGAAAGACATCATTCAATAGGCATTTTGCTACTGCCACTGCTGTAGCTGACCGTAAAGCCCATGCTTCTACCCATCGTGTTGCGTAGTCTGTACAGGTGAGTATATATCTGTTGTTACTGAAGACTGCTGGAGGTGTAATTGGGCCTATAAAATCCAATCCCCATTTCTGAAATGGTTCTAATGGCATGACTGGCTGTAAGGGAAAGAAGTGTCGTTGTAGCGGTTGTCCCGTCCTTTGACAGTTATCACAGTTTTTGACAAATTGGGCCACATCTCTGTACATAGTTGGCCACCAGAGACCACTCTGCAGAATTTTCCGGTGAGTCAAATCTGTGCCAAAGTGACCACTAGTAGGTGTCGAGTGAGCCATTGTGACAACTGAGTTAATTTCATGCAGAGGGACACAGCGAAGTAAGATTCCGGTGAGATCTACATAATAGAGTTCTCCAGCAACTAACCGGAATCGTCGGCTAAAGACTGCAATTTTTCTGCGTATTGCTCTCGAAACTTGAGATGGAAGGCAACCATCAGTGAGAAAGGTCAAGATCTGATCATAGTATGAAAATGGCATAGACGGGTCTGCAGATTCTTCGGTAATGGGTTCCGATACGTAAATTGCGGGTGTTGTGTCATCTATACCCACCGGAGATTCACCGGAATCTAACCGGGATAAAAAGTCTGCTAAGGCGTGTGCCTTTCCGGGTCGGTGAATGACGTCATAGTCGAATTCTTGTAAAAGTAGCACCCATCGTGCTAAGCGTCCGCCTAAATGTTGTTGTCTTACTAAATAAATGAGGGCAGCATGGTCCACATGGAATGTAAATTTTCGGCCTAGCAAGTAATGTCTAAATTTTTTGACCGAGTATACTAGTCCTAGACATTCTCTTTCTGTGACAGAGTAGTTTTTCTCAGCAGGAGCTAACCTTCGACTTGCATAATACACTGGTCTGAACCATTTATCAATTTGTTGCATCAATATACTTCCTATTGCTATATCTGAAGCATCAACAAAGATGTGAAATGGGTGATCCCAGTCCGGTGGTTGTAAAATAGGAACTTGTGTTAATAAATGCTTTAAACGATCAAAAGCTATCTGACATTCCTGGGTCCATTCAAATTGTCGAGGTGTTTTACTGATTAGCTTGTTTAGTGGTATTGACACATGAGCAAGCCACCGTAAGTGTCTTCCATGCCACCGTACTTGGCCCATAAAGCGCATAACTTCTTTGGGAGAAACTGGCACAGGAGCGGCTAATACTGCCAAAATCTTATCTGGATCGACTTGGATACCTTGGCCAGATACAATGTGGCCAAGTAACTTGCCACATGAGACCGCAAACACCGATTTGTTTGGATTCAAACAGAGTCTATACTCTCTGCATTTCTGAAAGCAGCACCGTAAATGGGAGAGATGTGCTACCATCGTACCGAAAATTGAAAAATCATCGAGGTATACTTGCATAAACGAGGTAAGATAAGGAGAAAAAATCTCTTGCATGCATCTTTGGAATGTACTTGGTGCGTTTCTCAAGCCAAACCACATCACTGTACAAGCAAAGACACCCCAGTTGGTGATGAATGCGGTTTTCGGTATATCTGCTTCAGCCATTCTAACCTGATTGTAACCGCTGTATCCGTCTAGGAAGGAATACATTTCATGACCTGCTACCCTATCAAGCATAGTATCCAGAAACGGGATTGGGAAAGGATCTGGTACTGTTGCTGCATTTAATTTCCGGTAGTCTACACAGATGCGTAGTTGCTTGTTTTTCTTGGGTACGATCACAATTGGTGAAATCCATTCAGCATGTTCTATTGGTACGATAAATCCAACTTTTAATAGTCTATCAAGTTCGGCTTTTACCTGTGCTGCATAATTGGGATTCATCCGATAGCTGGGCTGCTTGTTCGGTTTAGCTTCAGGCTTCAGCATAACTCTGTGCTGATAGATGCGCGGATCTAGTCCCTTCATATCCTTGTAATCCCACGCAAAGACGTCTGAGAATTCGCGAAGTAGTTGAATCAAGTCAGCTTTAAATGATTCCGGTAAGTTTTGCCTTATCTTTATAGGTCGTGGATGCTCTTCATTTCCTAGATCGTACGTGGTTAACTGATCTTCTGGGACATAAAACTGTTGCGGTTTCTGTACATCATCTGTTGACTTGAACAGTGATTGTAATTCCTCATCATGCGTGGGGATACTACCTTCATGCTTAATTGTATTAGTAACAGGTGTGACTGTACATACCGAGGTGTTCCAATTATCTATAACAGACTGTAGATCAACAGTCCCTACGGTCATCAAATCAGCATTACTCTTCAGAAATTCCTCTTCTTCATCATCTGATAATCCATCTAACATGTGGACAGGTTCGGCAAAATATGGTCTGACGTGCCGTTCGCAAGGTTGTATGGTATCTAATTTTACTACATATCTACGACTGGCATCTTTGAACGTTAGTTCTTGGGCAGACCAGTCTTGTATTACCTTCGCATGCTTCAGCCAAGGTCGGCCGAAAAGAAGGTTGTAATCCAAAGTGGATTCCGGCAAATCTAGTATAACAAAATTCATTTTGAAGGTCGTACCTTGTAAAGTGATGGGTATATTTCGCACAAGTCCTACAGGATGGACTCTAGATTGGTCTGCCATTCTGACAAAAAATTGTACTGGTTCGATTTCGGTCCATCCTAACCTATTGCATAAGGCTGTAGTTGCAATGTTGACACCAGAGCCTCCATCAATCAAGACCTGTGTAATTTTATGATTTTTGTACCATACTGTAATCAAGGGGACTGAATGATCGATCGTAGAATTGGGTTCCGGTTGAACTGCTGCTGTCGCCGGAATACAAGAAGGCACCGGACTAAACTGTTGCTGGAACTGTTGTCGAATCCCAGGTACTAATGCCAGAAGTTGACCGAGAGGTAAAGTGATAGATGCCTTGGATAAAATTTCCCAAGCTTGTTGAGGTTGGTTGTCCTGCTCCCTTGGACTTGAGGTTTCCGCTGGTGTAGAAGTCTCTGCTGTTGTATCTGCTGCTGATGAGGGCTCTGCTATTGTTTCCTTTTGTTGCGTTCCTTCCTTTGATGAAGCCTGAGTCACCGGAATAGGTTCTAGGAACACTGGTGGTTCTGTTGCGGTCCAGTGACTGGCCTTGTTATACATCCCATGTTGTTCTCGTATCCCTGGTTCGAATACTTCTGCTGCTGTCTGCAGCTGTTTACCTGATCTGGTCTGTACTGTAGCAGCTTGCGTTTCTACTGGCGTAATTTGTACCATGTTGGCCATTGGGTTTTGTCGCTCCTTCTTCCTCTGATCATACTCAGCTGCGTCCTTGCAATATCTTCTAATGTGTCCGAATTCACCACAAAAATGACAGCGTGGTGGTGGTAAATTGGGATTTTCCGGTGGTGGTTCGTTCTGCCAGCGGTTTGCATTATAGTTATTGTTTCTCTGTCCTCGGTAGTTTCGATATCCTTGCGGTTGATTGTTTCTTAGTTGCGGAGGTACGTAATGATTCGCTGCCTGTCCATGTTCTTGAATGACAGCATTGACTGTTGCTGTTCCCTGCATTCGGGCATTGTAAACACAATTTCCGGTGGTGTGTCCGGCAGTGTTGCAGATAGCGCAGAACGTTTGATTTAGTGCACAAGTGGCACTAGTATGACTTGAATTCTTGCATGTGATGCAGTATACTTGTCTAGTTATGTCTTCATTCATAGCTTTGTTCGTTTTTAGCCACTCCAGATCTTCTGTAAATCCACCAACCTTGGATTCTAGTTGCAGAGCCATGGCGATGACTGCATCGAGCGTCATAGCTCCTACACATCTTATGATCATGATCTGTTTTAGTTGTGGGGTTAAACCGTTGATGAACCACTGAGTGATGACATCATCAGGTAAGTTAGCGTGGGCCTGTGGTATCTGCCGCAAGTGGGTTCTGAAGAGTGTAGCATACTCTTGGACAGTCTGATTCGCCTTCTGCCGGTTGTTCTGTAAATAATCAAAGATTTCGGCGGGATTCTTCTTTAATCTGAATCGTTGCAAAAAAGCTTCTCGAACTGCATCGTAGGTGCCGAAATGATTAATATCATATTCCGTAAGCCATCTAGCTGCTTCATTTACCAGCGTTGATTGAAAAACAATGGCCTTATACGCCTGATCCGGTGGATGGTTAAGAACTGCATAACTTATCTCGAAGGTACGTACGTGAGCATCCGGGTCATCTCCTGGAAATCCACCGAATTTCGTATATGTTACTCCTATTGGAGGCGGCCTTGGCTGACATAACTGTTGTTGCTGCTGTTGGCCGTTCATTGTGAGTGTATTTAGCTTCTCTTCTATCTCTTGATGTTGGTTATCGAAACTTTTGTCGCCGGAGGACGTGCTTTCCGATGTGCTGTTTTTGCTCAGAATGCGCCGTACTTCTGCTTCAATTTGTTTTCCTTCCTTCTGGATATCCACTATCTGAAATCTTTCTTCCAAGCACGTTGGTTGGGCTGAAGATTCCGCGGAAATTGCAAAGTCTTTACCTACAATTGGTGATTCTATCACCGGAATATCACCGAAATGAACCAAAATTGTGCCAGAATGTCGTGCTTCTTCGCTCTTATCGATCTCTTTTCCTAAAGTGTTTCTGATCGTGTCTAACTTCGAGTTTAGACTAGTTTCTAACGGCGTGTTGGTGGATTCTGAAATTGCTATGTCTTCGATAGGCTGGGTCGAAGTAGCACCAGAATGTATCACAGGCGTTAATCGTTCCACCGGAATATGACCGGAATCAATCGTGACGTTCTCAGTTGGGCTGACCACTGGGTCAGCGTGGGTGAAACCTTCTTCTTTCAGGGCTATCTTTATCGCTTTGCTTGCTTCAATCCCACAGTTCTTAGGATATGTTTCACCAGATCGAGTAACCGGCATGTATCATTACGCAGTAACCCTTATCTGAGCAGTTGGCAACAATCTGGTTCTGTTGCTACTGCTAGTTACTCGAATGTTAACTAAACGTTACTTCTGACAACACTGGTACTTGTGTGCCACGTTTCTAGATAACTGGCAACCTGATGCCACAGTCCCACCGGGCGTGCCAGTGTTAATCGCCGGTGTTAACCGGAAATTTACCTTTGATCGAACATAGTGCTTCTAAATCTGGATTGGGAGTACTTAGCCTAAGGTGAATACTTAGAAGCACTCTACTTCGCAGTCACGTGGGTTCTTGGGTGTGGTAGGGGTCTGTTGGACAGAGGCCCTATACTATTTTCCCAAAACTCTCCTACAGGTATTAAATACACGGTCACGTTTTAGCGCAGTACTGATTTCTAACAATACTATCACACGGCTGGTTGACTTTTACGGTCTGAACCTGCTATGGCAGAAGAGCAGTAGTCCGGTATCGACTTAAACACTTAACTACTCTACTTCATTCGCCGAGTATTACATAACATATACCTATTCCTGTCTCAGAGACCTCTCAACAGTTATACTCATCATATACAACTTACTGTAGGTGAACATTGGCCGAATCGTAATAATCATATTACCAGCTCCAAGGCACACCGGCCTTTACAGATACAAGTCCCACCTGGAACATAATTCCAGAAACACAGACTATCGTATCGACTTCAAGTGCTTCACAGAACTTAACAGACCAGCAGCGAGACTACTCTATATTACTATCTTACCGATAATTATGAGCACACTCAACTACTCAACCCTTACCGACGAATTCGTGGCACACTGTCACTGGTACAAAATTACCCTTTAGGATGCGAACAACTACTGGGCAAACACTGCAGAACAGGACATAACCATACTGATTCAAGTAGACACTTCAACAATACGATACATTTCTCGCCAGAGGTACGCCCAATAAAAGATGCACTTAACCGCCAGACACGAATCGAAGGTTAATTTAATAAGAACCTACAACCCCGGATGGTTGTTGCGCAGACAAACTAGAAGATGATCTTAACTAAACACAGTAATCCCCAGAATGGACACAGTTACAGACAACATTGACACTAACTGTTCCGAATCAGACACACTCACAGATAGACTCAAAGATGAACTTCATAGACAGACTCGACTCAGTGATATAACTTAACAGAACACAGCAATTACGAAAATGGGCTTCTTCGCCTCTCTCTCTTTTGCCATTCTTTTCTCATTTATATACAGGAATTTTTTACAATGGTGCGCGAATCTTTTGTTACCTGCGCGTTTCCTGAAAGATTCTCTTTTACATTTAAGCTACCTGTCCTCGTACTTGTGTCCTTGTTCGGCGGCCTTCTAACACTGGTTTTACATTTAAGGTGCCTGTCTGAGTACAATTGTCCTAATTCGGCGGCCCTCTAACAGCATGTATCCTTTTGTACCAAGCATGTGGTGCTTGTTTCAAACCATATAATGCATTTTCAACTTGCCCACTTTGTTTTCATGTCCTTTTTGCACAAAGCCATAGGGATGAAAAACATACAATTCTTCATGCAAGTCACCATTCAAAAATGAAGTTTTGATGTCCAACTGATGTACATTCCAACCATGATGAGCTACAAGTGCACAGATGCTATGAAAAATAGTCATTCAACAAGTAGGAGCAAAGGTCTCATCAAAATGAGTGCCTATTTCTTGAGCATAACCCTTTGCAACAAGCCTAGCCTTATACCTGTCAATGGTTCCATCAGGCTTATGCTTCAACTTGTATACCCACTTAGCTCCAATGGCCTTCTTGCTAGGAGGAAAGTCACATAAAGACCAGGTACCATTTTTCATAATAGCATCATATTTTGATTGCATAGCAGCCATCGAATTTTGAGAATTTTGTGCTTCATCAAACAAAAGAGGCTCATTCTTATCACAGAAACTAGAGGCAGCCATAGCATAGCAATCTGATGCAAAAGAAGCAGTATGAGAGCCAAAAGGAGTACAATATGATAGAGGTTAATCTAATTTGCTGTCACACAAAGTTTGCACCAGCCATTTTGGCATTTTAGCCATGGCCACTGACTAAAATACCCTGATGCAAAAAAAAAAGATTGTATCTCAAAAAGTTGAAGAGAACTACCTATTGAGTTATGCTAAACATGTAGCAGACTTCGAAATGCCTATATTGTGAACCAAAATCTATATATATTTTTGGTAAAAAAAGATGAATTGCCTGCTCAAGCACTCTGATAGTGCGTTCGGAGGCCGAAACTAGCTCATATCATGATTTTGGGACCACAAAGCAAAGATCTTTTGAACTCTTAATCACCTTGAGTATGCTCACCAATTTTCATGCAATTCTGAGACTGTGATTGGAAGGGTGTCGACAAACCCTAGATGAAGCGATGACCCGCTCTGATACCAATGGTTGGATTTTGAGGTTTGCAGACACATGCGAACAACACAAGGAAGAAGAAGAAGCTTGGGGCACAACACACAATATTGAATGTGTTAACAAGAGAATGTACACAGATTAGTGATTTGTTAGGGTTATAGGCATATATACAAGCCGGGGAAAAAGCCTCCTAAAGAGGGAAAAAAGTGCTCGGGTGGTCCTAGTGTGTTCGCACACATCACTACCTAAATATATCAACACTTGTTGAGGCTCTTATGGCTGATTCTCTTTCCCACATGTGGTTGCTAGATTCTAGCACTTCTTTCCATGTGACATCACAAAGAGAATGGGTTCACTACTTATGGAGCAAAATCTCTTAGTACCATGAGACTTGGTGACTCTTACCAATGTGATGTTTTTGCAATTGGAGGTGTGGTTGTGTAGTTCAGTGATGGCTCAAACTTCACTGTGCATAATGTATGCCATGTACCTCAGTTATCACATAGTTTGGTGTCAGCTAGTCAACTTGATAACCTTGGTTACAAAGTGGTTTTCTATGCTTAGAAGTTTGTCATATCAAAGGACAATATGGTTATTGCAAAAGGAAGAAAATTTGGCTCACTTTATCCTTTATTTGTTTCAAAGAAAGAACACTTTTTAGCTATTATTGAACAACCTATGGATTGTATTTGGTATGGTTGTTTGGGCCATATATCTCGTCGTGGAATGGAAAATTTTTCTCGTTTTGGCTACTTGTGTTATCTTTCTCTCATTTTTCATTTTGTGAGAATTTTCAATATGGGAAGCATGTTTGGCACTTCCTTATACATGAGTGCGAGCTCCTTGTTCACCACATCACTCCTAGGGGGCATTTGTTGATATATTTAGGTAGTGATGTGTGTGAACACAACAAGATGACTGGGGCACTTTTTTCCCTCTTTAAGAGGGAAAAAAGTGCCTATAACCCTAACGGGTCACTAATCTTTGTACATTCTCTTGGTAATACATTCAGTATTTTGTGTTGTGCCTAAACTTCTTCTTCTTCCTTGTGCTATTTGTGTGCTTCCGCAAACCTCAAACTCCAACAAGAGGCACAATATTGTCAAGTGTCAACGCATCATCATCATAAAAAATAGCATTAACTTCTTCTATGTTCATAGTCAAAGCAGATGGTGTGGGTAATTGTTTAACGTGCCCATCAAAATTTTATCATTTACCTTTAAAATTCTTTAACGCATAGCATTCTTTCTTTGTATGTCCATTGTTATGAGAATAATGGAACTCGATATCCCTCTTCCTTGATGTACTTCTACTCTTATTCCGTTCACCATTCTTTCCTTTGTTCTTGCTCCTACCATATTTTTTATCCTTTCCTTGGTAAGAATCATGAACATTATATGCATATCCATATTCTCACTTAAGAGTGCTCCACATATGTCATCATATACTAGTTTACCATCAGGTGCACTATTGCTAATAGTTGTGCAAAATTTATGCCATGATGATGGCAAGGTGCATAACAACATGACTGCTTTCATTTCATTATCCATGTCCATTTTTTGGGCCTTTAACTAAGAGAATATAGCATCAAACTCATTTAGATGAGGAACAACACTATCTATGTCCTTCATCCAAAGATCATATAACTTTCTCATCATATATACTTTATTTGATGTTGCTTCTTTTTCATATGTATTCCATAACTTCTTCCAAAGCTCCTCTGCACTTTCATAGTCCAATATTGTAAAGTAAACATTATCTTCTAGGTGTAATCAAATGGTAGAACTAGTCATTTCATCCAACTCATATCAATCATCATCATCCATATCAACATGCTTCTTTGAGATTCCATTTATTGGCTTCCACTACGTCCATTGAATCAACACATCTTTAATCCGATTCATCCATAAAACAATGTTTTTGCTATCAAATTTTCAAATCTCAAAATGATCTTTGCCTTGCAAGTTATAGTTGCTCCTGGGAACATTGGTACTAGACCCTGATTCACTAGATTTCCCTAGAATAGTTCAAACACCACTAAGGCTCAAAAAGGATGACCAAGTATCACATTTTGGGAAAAATTCAAGAATTCTCCCAAGAAAGATGGATAAATGAGAAAAAATGACCAACCAAAAGGATTCTGTGAGAATCTATGTGCTTGCACCAATAAGTGTGTCAAGGAGTAAAATCAACCACTATATAGTTGAAAAAGTAAAATCTAGAAAACATTTTCCAAAGTATTCTCTACAAAATGAGCATATGACTAATGTCAGAAAACTCATAAAAGTACAAGTAGTAACATGTAAACATGCATAGTGAATCACCAAATCCACTACATATGACCACATAATCGAAAGAAGCCAACTAGGTTTATCAAGCACCTATGAACAACTAGCATACATCACCTATAGTGAGGTTGGGTAAGTCTTTCACTTGCATCATTGAAGAGACCTTGACATTTGGGTGCCTCCTAGTTAAGAAAACCTCACCACAACCCTCTTTATCAATATCAAAGACTTTATGCAAGAACATAATTGCTATATCAATGACCACATGGAAATACATAAGTGTTATCCATAGAAGTGTACATAGTGTGTATGTGCTCAACAGATGAAATATAATGACACTAAAAGGCTGAATTTACATCAGCCAAAAACACCAGCAAGTGTTTGTCAACACCATTCTTTTGACCTGAAAAACCTCAATAAACACCAGCAAGTGTTTGTCAACACCATTCTTTTGACAAACACCAGCAAGTGTTTGTCAACACCATTCTTTTGACAAACACCAGCAAGTGTTTGTCAACACCATTCTTTTGACCTGAAAAACCTCAATAAACTTGTGGTTGTTGCTCTCACCAGAATTGAAAGCCTTGCCAAAAACTGATAAGAAGACTAAAAAGCTGAAAATTTAGCGATGATTCAGAGCATATACTCACAAGGGGACACAACCTCAAGTGACTCTAGCTCCAAAATTGAGCATTGGAATAATCTTTCCACCTATGTAGTCAAAACTATCCCAAAACTCTTAGAAAATCAATGTAGAGAGCCCAATAAGATACTCTGAAGGCTCCAAAAAAGAAAAGGACATATAGAGACACAATAATATCAAGGGCAGGCACTAATGTGGAGGGTAATGCTAATTGCAGTTTAAGCAACTTGGATGTCATTGTGGATAAGATCATCAAGTACTTTAAAGTTCAAACTAGACACTTATGTTGTGAACATAAAATCGAGGCACTAAATAGGATGTTGTAGAGTCCATGTATTGGGAAACTTTTTGATGCAATGGGCAGTAACAAAGATCATGTAACATGTGCTACTTTTCATCAATCTTTGAAATACACTGCAAACAATGAGAAAGAATTCTGATGACCTTGTGTTGAAGAGATCAACATTGATGATCGCTCTAAATAGTGATGCATATTCATCAACAAATCAGATAAATATTTCAAGACTTTCTAGGGTATTGGGAGTAAGTAGAAAAGTCGTCTATGATATAATTGGACGGTTAAGTACAGTTGAGTGTGATCATAGTTTTTTGAAGGCAACTAGTAGGGCAACACGTACCACATGTATCACACAAGAGGTCAAGAATCTCATTATCATGTTTTGGGCAACAGAGATCAGGGTGTCACCAAATAACAAGGATATAAGCAGGACCCGACTTGACAGAAATCAATATTTGGAGCATCCTATTCAGATTCTTGATGTATCTCAGGTAATCCTCTTTTCAACCATCAGTTCACGATTTTAGCTAATTATACAAGAACTAGTAACGAATAACTTATAGTAACAATCTAATAGTAATAGCTAACTAGTAACAAGCTAATAGTAATAGCTAAGTAGTAACAAGCTATTTAGAAATAGCTTATTACAAACAACTAACCAAGAAACTGGCTCTTAAGTAATAGCCAATTAGTAACAAGCTAATTAGTAATAGCTAACTACTAATAACCATCCAAGAACCAACTACTTAGTAATAGCTAATTGGTAACAAGATAATCAGTAATAACTAATTACTAACAACTAACCAAAAAGTAGCTACTTAATAATAACAAACTCTTAATAAGCTAAATAGTAATAGCTAATTACTAACAACTAAGAACTAGCTACTTAGTAATAGGTAACTAGTAACAAGCTAATTAGTAATAGCTAACTACAAACAACTAACCAAGAACTAGTTACTTAGTAATAGCTAATTAGTAGAAGCTAATTAGTAATAGCTAATTACAAACAACTAATCAAGAACTAGTTGCTTAGGAATATTTAATTACTAACAAGCTAATTAGTAGTAGATAATTACTAATGACTAACTAAGAACTAGCTACTTAGTAATATCTAATTGGTAACAAGCTAATTAGTAATAGATTATTAGTAATAATTAATTACAAACAATTAACCAACGACTAGCTACTTAATAATAACTAACTATTAACAAGCTAAATAGTAGTCACTAATTATTGAGAACTAACTATGAACTAGCTACTTAGTAATAGGTTACTAGTAGCAAGCTAATTAGTAGTAGCTAATTACAAATGACTATCCAAGAACCAGCTACTTAGTAATAGCTAATTAGTAACAAGCTACTTAGTAATAGCTAATTAGTAACAAGATAATTAACAATAGCTAATTACAAACAGCTAACCAATAACCAGCTACTTAGTAATAGCTAATTAGTAACAAGCTAATTAGTAATAAATATTTACAAGCAATTAACCAATAACCAGCTACTTAGTAATAGCTAATTACTAACAAGCTAATCAATAACAAGCTACTTAGTAATAGCTAATTAGTAATATCTAATTACAAACAACTAATCAAGAACCAACTGCTTAGTAATAGCTAACTACTAACAAGCTAATTAGTAACAAGCTAATGAGTAACAAGCTAATTAGTAACAAGCTAATGAGTAACAAGCTAATTAGTAACAAGCTAATTAGTAATAGCTAATTACAAATAGCTAACCAAGAACTAGCTACTTAGTAATAGCTAACTACTAACAAGCTAATTAGTAATAGGTAATTAGTAACAAGATAATGAGTAACAAGCTAGTTAGTAACAAGCTAATTAGCAATAGCTAATTAGTAACAAGCTAGTTAGTAACAAGATAATTAGTAACAAGCTAATTAGTAACAAGCTAATTAGTAACAAGCTAATTATAAACAACTAACCACGAACAAGCTGCTTAGTAATAGATAATTACTAACAAGCTAATTAGTAATAGATAATTAGTAACAAGCTAATTAGTAATAGCTAATTAATAACAAGCTAATTAGTAATTGCTAATTAGTAATTGCTAATTAGTAACAAGCTAATGAGTAACAAGCTAGTTAGTAACAAGCTAATTAGTAACAAGCTGATTAGTAATAGCTAATTAGTAACAAGTTAATTAGTAATAGCTAATTACAAACAACTAACCAAGAACAAGCTACTTAGTAATAGCTAATTACTAACAAGCTAATTAGTAACAAGATAATGAGTAACAAGCTAATTAGTAACAAACTAATTAATAACAAGCTAATTAGTAATAGCTAATTAGTAACAAGCTAATTAGTAATAGCTAATTAGTAATAAGCTAATTAGTAATAGCTAATTACAAATAGCTAACCAAGAACTAGCTACTTAGTATAGCTAATTAGCAACAAGCTAATTAGTAATAGCTAATTAGTAACAAGCTAATTAGTAACAAGCTAATTAGTAATAGCTTATTACAAATAGCTAACCAAGAACCAGCTACTTAGTAATATCTTATTAGTAACAAGCTAATTAGTAATAGCTAATTACAAACAGCTAACCAAGAACCAGCTACTTAGTAATAGCTAATTGCTAACAAGCTAATTGTTCTCAGTAATAGCTAATTACTAAGAACTAACTAAGAACCAGCTACTTAGCAATAACTAATTACAAATAGCTAACCAAGAACCATCTACTTAATAATCGCTAATTACGCACAAGCTAATTAGTAATAGCGAATTACTGAGAACTAACTAGTAACAATCTAACACCTTGTAACAACTAACCACCAACTACTTAGTAATAGCAAACTGATAACTAGCTAATTAATGACTACTAATAACCACTTATTTTTGTAATGTAGATGGAGCTAGTTATACACTTCAAACAATTGCATCCAATGATAAATATCCAGCTTCAAACTTTCGAATCATTGAAGCCATATTTTTTAAGAGATTGAAAGACAAATCTAACACCTTGTAACAACTAACCACCAACTACTTAGTAATAGCAAATTGATAACTAGCTAATTAATGACTACTAATAACCACTTATTTTTGTAATGTAGATGGAGCTATTTATACACTTCAAACAATTGCATCCAATGATAAATATCCAGCTTCAAACTTTTGAATCATTGAAGCCATATTTTTTTAAGAGATTGAAAGACAAATTCACATGTTGCTGCATTTATCACGTTCAAATGTCATACCTTAAGGATTCAATCAATATCCTACATCAATCAAGCTCAGTCATGCATAGTTGTCTTTGTAAATGTGATTGCTCTATTTGTCAAGTGGGGAAGACATCAAGGTGCAATGCTTCAACAAATACATTTCGATTGATTAGCAGCATTATAGAGAGTATTCTATGTCCATGTCAAAATGATACCACATTCTTCCAGTACAAATGTGTGATGGATGAGTGCTCTGATTACGGAGTAGGACATTTTAAGTGGTGTCCGAGAGAGACTAGCATTAAGGAATATCATATTCCTGTAAAGATCTTGGAAGATGTCGAGTCAATGTATGAAGGACAAGTTCATAAAAGGAAAGAATTGATAAAGAGGGAGATGAGTCCTAAAGTTGTAACAAGATTATCTGAGAAAACTCTAAAGAAATTTATCAAGCACAATTTCATTTATTTATGGCAAGCAGACCAGTTTAAGATGTGTGTCTCTAAATTCCCAGATGATGTTGTGGTTTCAATGGTTGATTTTGCAAAAAACTATACATTCTGTGAGAAAAATGAAATACAATCTATGCATTGGTGGTCTGTACAGGTAACTATTTTTGTGCATATAACATATTTTTATTTGGAGGGTATTCTTAAAAAGGTAATCCACTTCTTCATATCCGATGACAAGAAGCATGAAACCCTTTTTGTGCAACATTGTTTCCAATTACATTGGCAATGGTTGAGAGAGCTAAATCTTGAATTAAGCCAACATTGGGTATGATCAGATGGTGCAGCTTCTCAATTTAAAGCTAAACGTCCATTTTACTTCGTAGGAAGGTATCCAGGGCTACATGCATGACTATGATATGGAACTTCTTTGAGTCAGGGCATGAGAAGGGAGAACATGATGGTGCAGGTGCAGTTGTGAAAAGGACGCTAACCCATGAACAACTTAAACCTAAAGGTGCAATGCTAAAGTGTGTTGCAGATGTTGCAAAATTTCTCAGGGGACATTTGTCAGAGTCAAAAGGGAGAGATGTCACACAGATCTTCTAGGAAGTGAAGATTGATGAAGTGAATAGGGAGAAGGCTTGGGATTGTAAGGGGATATCTCAAGTTCGATCCTTGCATTCGATTTGTGGCTATTCAAGGTTAGGTGGACATTGCATTGGTGTCAGAGAACTAACATGTTATTGCTTTCATTGTATCCATAGTCAGTGGAAAAGATGCATCAACAAATGCCACATTCAAAAATTAGGCATACCACACTTTGACTCCTATCAGTGAGTCAGATGAAGCAAAAGACTCATCCTTTTCCAATTTTACATTTGAAGGTGATGCCAACTACCTATCAGATGCATTGGTAGTGAATGACAACTTTGCAGTCAATGCAGAAGAGGACAATGATGAAGGTGCATATTTCTATTTATTAAAGTGCACACAAGGAAAACTGTTCAGTCTCAAGAATGTAATGGATGTGTGGAACAACTTGATAGCTTCAGAAACATATTATGTGGTGGGTTTATTTTATGAGAGACTAGAAGAAAATTTCTATAGGATGTTAGAAACAAGACCACTAGCTTATATGTATTCCCATCTTGTAAGATGCATTAAAATACCCATGTCACCAGTCCACGATTGTACAGACATGTTTACCATAAATGGTGATGTGTATGAGGCCATTTATAATAGTATGCCATGGAATTTTTAATACCCATGTGATGTTGGACAACTTTTTTTCTAGCACTATGTAGTACAAGATTTGACTAGATAATTATAAACTAGTTTCTTCAGTAAGCATTTTTGTGCTGAGAAGCTCAATCAAGTGGAACATCTGCTGCCTCCCTAATAAAGCTGCTAAATGGATAGCTAGATCCCTGGATTCTTCTGACATAGGGGCTAACCTCATAAAAAAGAAACACTAAATTTTTTTATATAGAAAATTATAAATCCTGGCAAGATCATTCTTTATGGGATATTATTGTGTCTCCTCACTCTTTTGTTGCTGTAGGTAGTTCCCTTTATTGTAGATTATGGAAGGCATGGATGGAGGTTAAAAAGGCATGTTGCCCTAATGAGAAGTAATTTACTCATTCTGACTTTTTTCTTCAAGAAAGCATTTGGATTGGATGGCTATCTTTGTGGAACAATTGCAAAATGGGAATCAAAGAGCACAAGTGTTGCAAGAAGGGATACTCTAGCTGGAATGACCTCACTGTCAATGGTGGGGTCATTCAGGACTCTGCTATAATGGTTATCACTAACTTATCTCCTGCTTGTCTTCAGGTATTGCTGTTGGACAAGGGGTCCCATGGGTACAATGCCTGTTCACTTGTACAGTTGCAATCTCAAAAATAAAGTGCATGGGAGTAGGCTTAGGCTGAACCTCCATTTCAAATGGAAAAAAGAAAAGCATGGCATCTTGCCCCCCTCAGAACAAAACACCCACCTATGAAATAGATGAATTGATGTGCGGGTGAAAGCATGATCTTGGAAGGAAATGCCATTTATGTTCCATTGGAATAGTTTGAATCCACCCATAGGCTTAAAAGTTATTTTTTTTAATGGAAAACAGAGATTAAATTAAAATTAGGAAATATTGTACAATTGTGCAGGGGGCAGGCCCTCTTGGGACAATACATCTTAGAGAGAGTGACTCTCCACTATTGATATCTAACATTACATATGATTTTTTAATACATGGCTCGATGCATAGGAGCATCAGAGATACTAGAAAGGTAGGCATGTCCAACAAACTTCATTTCTTTCCAACAGTTGTAAATTTGATTCCTACTACCATCTCCAAAGCATCTATTATTTCTTCCAACCTAGATGTTCCATAATATTTGTGCTCTCCATGTGTGTTCTCCATAATATTTGTAGTGGTGGCACTTCTCCGTGGCTTTTAGGAGCAGCTCCCTCTGATCCATAAGCACATGTTTACAACCAAGAGATAAATCAGCAATGTCATTAATGAAGAAAGGATCCACAATATCCTGCCCAGACATAAGGCTATTCCATGCATTAAAGCCTTTTTTCCTACAATCATTCATCTTAACATGCAAAGGAGAAGCTTCTTCAGCATTCACCCGTCCAGTCCATAATGAGTCCTGTGACAAAAACGAGAGATTAGAAGCAAACACTGGATTTAAGGTATAACCCTCTTTAACTTTCATCCAGGCATAGAAATACCTCTAATAATTCCTTGTTCAATTTTATCTTTGACTAACCATCCCAGAGCATCACTAAAAATAGCAAACAGAAGAGGAGCAAGGGGACAACCCTATCTGATAGATCTATAAAGATTGAAGGGTTCAGAAACAGAACCATTCATAGCCACCCTATAGTTGGCATTACTCAGTGTTTTGTTTTGTAATCTCGATTATGTCTATAATCTTGATTATGTTTGTAATCTTGATTATGGTCTTGATGTATTCCATGATATATAGAAAAACTCTCTTCATCAAGAGAAATTAATCTAGAAATAATATCTACATACTCAATACGATTTGGGGCTATTAACCATTTCCAAAGTTGATCACAAAGAGTTCCTGACAGATAGTTAAGTCTTTCACTGATTGTCATCTTTGGTAACATTAGACAACATCTTCTAATGTTGTAAAATAACCTATCAGCAGTAGTATCAATTATCAATGTATTGTCAGGTCCATACTCCATATTCTTGTCCCAGAAATGGGCCAGTTTCTTGAAATGGATTGAAAATTTCCAAAAACATTGATCCCTCCCCCAAATATCCATAAATTTCCTCCTAAACATTGGGAAGATTGTATCAATACATTTTTTGACCTCATCTAGATCATAGGCACTCCAAATCCAGACATTGAGATGTTCAAGGAACCATTGAAGAAAAGCATTAGTGTCAGGAAAGGCCTACTTACTTCGGATATTCATAAATACTTCAGCTTCTAGAATCAGAGCCCTAGGTTGTAAATCCTTGTGAATAGGTTTCAATTCCTATATCTCCTCCTTTGTCAGGCCACATTGAATCTTTGGAGGGTCCCTTTCTATCTCAATGAATTCCGGTTGCAGCCTGACATTGACTTGCTGAGGATGTAAGACTATCTTTTGCAGCAGCTGTGGATGGAACTTTGTTCTTTATCTGACCTATAAGCCAAACATCATTACAACTTATCAATGACACTCTTAGTCTATCGAAAATTGTACAGAATAGGATAAATACAATCAATAACATGGTTACAAAATAGGCTAAATACAAAATCCTATGAGAGCTAATCAATATGGACAATGTCACATGTGGATAGTAACCATTACAAAGAGGTGTTGTAAGAAGGTGAAGAGTAGAACTAAGTAGTGAAATCAATTTCCTCACTTTGAAACTATTTACTACTATCCAAATCATATCATTGTGAAAAGGCATCATGAGAGGTACAATTGTAAAATTCATACAAATGTGTTCCTAATGTTTATGATGGCATTAAGACTTCAAATTATTTCCAAATTGGTGCTTAAGTTATGGACAAACACCAGTTTGCCCATATAATACCAAAAGAAGAATTGTTTACATCATTCCAATCAATGACACAATTGAGCTATCAAATATGTACAGGGTATATAATACGAGGTAGAGATGACAAAATATTTTAATAACATCAATACAAAATAGGCTTATCATAAACTGTGATGATAGCTAATAGATTTGGATGATGCCACACGTGTGAATAGTAACCATTACAAAGGACAATGATGTAAGAGGGTGAACACTGGTACTATTCTTTCAAAAGATCCTCTATATCAGGTATAGCACCTCCCAAGTGTGACTTAGTAGTCTGCCGCCTTGTAATTGGGTGCAAATGGCTTGGCTTCTTCTGTCGTTTCATAGGTACTTGCAAATTTCTTTCTGCATTTGCCATAAACTACGTTAGAGTGGCATCCTCTTGTACATGAACACCTACAGCCTTTGTTGGGGATCCACACATGTCAGAAACTGAGGCTGGGTTACAATAGTTTTGCTTCAAGGAGGTTTCCTTTGTAGCATTCATTTGAAGAACATCTCTATTTGGACTCTGATTAGGATCAAAAGTTGTATTTTGCAGATGACCTTTGTTTGAACAAACAATGGGATCATTATCAACTACAGAGTTGTGACTAGCTAGATGAATATCTGAGCTGCTAACTAGATCAAGAACATTCTCAATCATTCCGTCTAGACCACTATGAAAGTCAATGTGTGTGGACTCCACATCATGCATGTTGTCAATTTGACAAGGATCCACACTAGCATCCATTGCAGACGTTGTTTGGAGGAAGGATGGAATATTTTCTTTCTCTTTTGATGATGAAGATTGGGCATAAGTCTTACTTTCAGCAAATGGTGTACGTCCAACATTCTTACTTGTCCCAAGCTCCCTATCGTATGCAGCATCAACATTGTTGGGAATTGTTCGTATTGAGGTATGAGCAACTGCTTAGCACAATGAAACCACCTAGATTAGTGTTTCACTAGAGGGTTAAAGAGTAAGAAAGAGATAGTTGATGGATGACTTATTGCAAACAACTAACGAAAAACTAGATCCTTAGTAATCACGAATTAGTAACAAGCTAATTAGTAATAGCTAACTATTATCAATTATCAAACAATTAGCTACTTAGTAATAGCTAATTAGTAATAAGCTAATTAGTAATAGCTAATTACGAACAACTAACCAAGAACTAATTACTTCGTAATAGCTACTTAGTAACACACTAATTAGTAATGGATAATTCATAATAGCAAATTAATAATAGCTAATTAGTAATAGCTAATTATTAATAGCTAATTAGTAATCGCTAATTAGTAATAGCTAATTCATAATAGCTAATTTGCCATAGCTAATTAGTTATAGCTAATTCATAATAGCTAATCATTAATAGCTAATCATTAATAGCTAATCAATAATAGCTAATTAGTAATAGCTACTTATTAATAGCTGATCAATAATAGCTGATCAATAATAGCTAATCACTAATAGCTAATTAGTAATAGCTACTTATTAATAGCTAGTTTGTAATAGCTAATTCGTAATAGCTAATTCGTAATAGCTAATTTGTAATAGCTAATTTGTAATAGCTAATTTGTAATAGCTAATCAGTAATAACTAATTAGTAATAATTAGTTCATAATAGCTCACTTGTAATAGCTAATTTGTAATAGCTAATCAATAATAGCTAATCATTAATAGATAATCAATATCAGTAATAGCTAATTAATAATCATGAATCAGTAAGTTAAAGCTAATTAGTAATAGCTAACTACTAACAACTATCGAACAATCAGCTACTTAGTAATAGCTAATTAGTAACAAGCTAATTCATAATAGCTAATTACGAACAACTAACTAATTACTAGTTACTTCATAATAGCTACTTAGTAACAAGCTAATTAGTAATGGCTAATTCGTAATAATGAATTAATAATACCTAATTAGTAATAGCTAGTTAGTAATAGCAAATTCATAATAGCTAATTCGTAATAGCCAATTCATAATAGCTAATTCATAATAGCTAATTTGTAATAGCTAATCATTAATAGCTAATCATTAATAGCTAATCAATAATAGCTAATCAATAATAGCTAATTAGTAACAAGATAATAAGTAATAGCTAATCAATAATAGCTAATTAGTCATAGTTAATTCATAATAGCTAATTAGTAATAGCTACTTAGTAATAGCTACTAATTTGTAATAGCTAGTTAGTAATAGGTGATTAGTAACAAGCTAATTAATAATAACTTACTAATAAGCTAACTAACAACCAGCTACTTAGTAATAGCTACTTAGTAATAGCTACTTAGTAATAGTTAGTTAGTAATAGCTATGAAAAATTAGCTACTTAGTTATAGCTACTTAGTAATAGCTACTTAGTAATAGCTACTTAGTAATAGCTACTTAGTAATAGTTACTTAGTAATAGCTACTTAGCAATAGCTAATTATTAATAGCTGATTGGTAACAAATTAATATATTAATAACTATTTCTAACAGGTAACTAACGACCAGCTACTTAGTAATAGCTAATTGGTAACAATTTAATTTTTAATAGGTAATTACTAACAAGTAACCCAGAGTTAGCAACTTAGTAATAGCTAACTAGTAACACACTAATTAGTTACAAACAACTAACCATAACCATATACTTAGTAATAGCTAATTAGTAACTAGCTTATTAGTAATAGCTAATTAGTAACTAGCTTAGTAGTAATAGTTGATTACTAACAACTAACTAAGAACCAGCTACTTTGTAATAGCTAACTGGTAACAAGCTAATTAGTAATAGCTAATTACAAACAACTAACCAAGGACTAGCTACTTAGTAATAACTAACTGGTAACAAGCTAAATAGTAATAGCTAATTACTAACGGCTAACTAGGAACCAACTACTTAGTAATAGCTAATTGTTAACAAGATAATTAGTAATAACTTAGTAACCTAGTAATAGCTAACTAGTAACAAGCTAATTAGTAATAGATACTAACAAGTTACCGAGAATCAGCAACTCAGTAACTAGTAATAATCTAATTAGTAATAGATACTTACTAACAAGTAACTAAGAACCAGCTACTTAGTAATAGGTAACAAGTATTGACCTAATTAGTAATATCTACTTACAAACAACTAACCAAGAAGCCACAACCATGGATAAAAAGTAAAATTATTAATATTAATCAACACGACAAGTTTACCTCTGTGAAAGTTGAATCCACCATCAAAGAATCCAGAGATTGTTTGCCACACATGTTCTGGTATTTCAACACCACATAACTTCATCAAATGTAGAAGTAAGATGAGAATCATGCGGCCTTGTTACGTACCAATCACGAAGCTAAAGTTGGAGAAATTAAGATCCCCCTAACTTGAAGGACCTTTTAGGTTGAATCCCCCCAAAGTTTGAATTCAAAATCCTCTATATATACACTCAAAAAGTGTCATGGAATAGAGCAACATTTTAGCTACATTTGGAGGAAGTTCTGAGCAAACATCAAGTCATTTGTGAAGCACACATAGTGCTCCTTCCCAAGCTTCATGCCTATTCATTCCATGTAAAATATGTGCAATACAAATTGACATTTCAAGCTACACATTGGAGTTCTCTTCATTTACTGCTATAGGTCTATGTCTCATTTTTAGTCCACTTTGATCATTGATTTCTTTGTGTGTACTTAATCTTTTGATGAGATTTAAATTGCTATAGCTAAAGTGTTACGTCAATTTGCATCATATCACTTTTCATCACATTTGGTTCATTATTCTATGAGCTACATCTATTTGAAGTGACCTATGTATGTAGGAAAAAATCTCTTGAAATGTCGGGATGACACCCTAATGTTCCTAAATTAAATTCTCTCAATATGGTTCATCAAAATTCATCATTTTTACTGCTTTACACACACACACACACACACACACACACACACACATATATATATATATATATATATATATATATATATATATATATAGTTTGAAGTGTGCAAAATATTTGTGGACAATTCTCAACAGGCGGTGATGTCTGAGTCAAATTCGAGAGAGCTCCTCATCCCAAAATAGCAAGTGTTGAGTCATCTATTTTGAATTAAGTTATTTGTTTTGAGGTATCAATTTGATATTGATCTTCCAAGACACTAAGGTGGTCTATATGCATCCTTAGCAATCACGTGGTGTCTACTTAATATCGCTGAAGCTATATTGGAAGGTGTAAAGCAGGTTTTTGCAACACCACACTCATCTTTGGAGGTATGCACCATATCTTCTCATAGTGGTATCAAAGCATGAGTAAATCAACATGGGAGATGGTTTTCGTTCTACCATTGACAACTGGATAGGAACAACTACCCAACTTGGTCTCTGAATGGAGGCCTCCCTTTAAGGAAAAAATCTATTTGGATACATATCTGAAGATGAATTCATGCTAACAATGAAAAGCAAAGGGCAACCATCACACGAAGAGCAAGAGAGGCTTACAACTTGGTGTTCAAAGGATGCACTAGCTAGGTCCTATATTCTAAAATGAATTTTTGATTTTCTCTTACCTCATGTGAAAGGATGCAAGACCTCAAGAGAGACCTGGAATGCACTTGCTGCATTCTTCTCTTCAAACACTAGAGCAAGGAAGAACTAGCTATGGATGGAGTTCATTACCTTGAAGAAAAGTCCTAAGAAAAGTGTGACTGATTATGTCACCAAGATGAAGGAGATTTTAGATCAATTGAGAAGCATTGGAGAAGTAGTTGAAGAAGAGAAAATCATAAGGCAAATCATCAATGACATCAAAGCTGATGACAAGTGGAAATCATTCACAACTGCCATGGACTTGTACATGGACATGCAAGTACCTGACCTCAACACCTTGATGGGCCAACTCTTCACACATGAATCAAAGATAAACAATAATGGTGAATGTTCAAGAGGTAATCAATCTTTTGCCTTATACTTTGATAAAGCTAAAGCTAAGGATAAATCAAAGACTAAGAAGAATGAAGATGGAGGTAGCTCTTTCCAAGCCAACTACACAGGTAGAGGAACAGCTAGAGCAAGAGGCAGAGGGGGAAAGCAAGGTAGGGGGAGGTCCCAAACATCTTGACCTTGCAATATATGTGGTTATTCTAACCACACTACTGAAGAATGTTACAAGAACCCAAGAAATTCCAAAGGAAGAGGATTCAATAGAGATGACTATGGATCAAATAGAGGCAGATATAATGGATGATACAACAAAAACTATTACAACAATAACAACCATCAAAATGGATATAGAGGAAGGTATGAAGACCAAGAGCTAGTGAAGTGCACAAGTGTGTGAGTGAAAGCACATAAACATGCACACACATACACACACTCGTGCACAAGGTAAGAGCAAAGAGTGGAACAATGGAAGGACTTCAATTACCAAAGAACTCTCTTACCCTTCAAATGAGCTTTCCAGCCCTTTTTATAGTTTTTTGAGTGGTTTTGGCCCTGTCCAGACCTAGTGTCCGGCCTAGTTAAAAATTAGGTTCCAAGGCTTATTTGGGGACTCAAACGGAATCAAAAAACTATGAAAATTGGTAGGATGTTACTTCTAATACTCCTCAAGCTCGAGGACTCGGCTTGAACAAAATGGAGTTGTAAGAATGGAAAATGGTATTTACAATGGTTTTTAGTGACACAAGTCACTATATTTATAGGGATTGCTTCTGAAAACTTGACATGTGCTTCTTGGAGCTCCCTACATGCTCCTTCTTCTTGTGTGTCCACTTCATTGATGCGCTTCGTTGCTTGTGTGTGACCTTGACTGTCAACACTCCCCCCCCCCTTTAGAGTCTGCCATCCCATACAGACCCTTGTTGTAGTGGTAGTTCCATGTAGTGTGTGGAGAGATAGTGTCCATCATGTATCCACAAGAGTGGCCCATCTTCCAATTGTAGCTTGGGAGTTGTCTGGTTCGTCATTTTGTCATTGCTACATTGTATGGACTTCTTCCTTGTATGCCAGCTTGATGGTGTCTTTGTGAGCTTTCCAAAATTGTGAGCTACTCAAAAGAGGTTGTCAATGTTGATTATGAGCAACTCTTGTGGTGGATTGCTTCCTGCTCTTGTTGTTGTCACCTTGATGTCCTCTAGTTCTTCCAAGGATGGTTTTCCTCGTTTTCATGCCAAGTACTTGTAACCCATAATGTATGATGGGTAAGTGCATTAGTGCATGGGTTGAAGAAAATATGTGCCTTGTGCATGGCCTTGTAATGTATATGTATCATACTTGGGAAATGCATTGGAAGAATTATGGTGCAAGAAGTTGGGTCTTGACCTAAGTGCTCAAGGGTATGCTGACGAAGAGGTGTCCTAATCGATCATGGTTATGTTGTTGTTGAAGCATACAATTCTTACCATGGTGAAAGTTCCGTCTATCTTCAACTCTTCGTGTTGTGCTTCCATCATGGTGATTGACCATCAGCTTGTCTTCCGTTGTTGATGGCTGTCCTTGTTGATGGTTCACCTAGGGGATTCTTCAAATGCACAATCCCGTTCTTTCTCTCATCTTCTTCCTCTTTTTTTTTTTGGAGCAATGGAATAAAACAAGAAAAAAGGTGTTAGCATCAATAAAATATTTTACATATGTCAGACGTGTTGCATGTGCCTGGGATCCTCAATTGTGTCTATGCACAGCCGTGTAATGTGGCCCTATATTAATGCATACTTTGGAAATGCATGACCTGAATGGTGCAAAAGACAAGGTTATGCCAAAGGCACATGGTTGTTGCACGTCGAGGCTTTCAATGTTGTTGGTGGATGTTGATGCATCTTTGTTGGAGGTAGACAGTGGATCTTGAAATGATGTAATCCTTCTTATAGGGATCCATTTCAGGATAGTATTTGGCCCTATAGACATAAGCTCTGTCCTCTGTATCTTTGGGTGGTTTTTGAATTTTGGTATCTAGCATGGTTGGCTCTTTGACTCTGTGGAAGCTAGTGGTACTTTTGGCTTCCACACTCATACCCTTTTTGGTTGTCTTTTTATTATTGGTGAGGAGATGAATTTATCTTCTTTTGGTCTCGGTCCAAGGTTTTGACTCTTGCTTCTCCGTGGTTTCTTTGCTGAGATTTTTCTCGTGAAGGAGATCATGTTGTTTTCTGCATGTAAGAGTGCCTTGGGTACCCACATTTGCAATCGCCCTTGTTGAGCTACAACTAATTTCTTTGGCACCCAAATTTGTATGTTATTATGGTCGGCCTTCATTGATTGCTTTGGTACCCAAATCTGTCGGGACCTTGGGATTGAGCTTGTCCTCATTTCTTGGTGCTTCTTTTAGCATGGGTAGCTTGCTTCGATGGGAATGGTTGTGGCAAAGCCAGTGGTTGTTCTCCTTTTCATACCCACATCTGCTTCATGCCCTGAGCTTCTTTCTTCTTGAATTCTATCTGTCTAGTTGATATAGCAGATGTCTTTTTTGCTTGCCTCTTTGGTCGAGTTATGCTTGCATTAGTTTGTGAAGAAGAAGGGAGGTTTGTGGGCCTTTGAGTGTGTGCTTCCATGATTGAGTCCTTTTGCTTCGTAGGGCTATTGACCCACACAACCTTTTCTTTGCGAAGATTAGTTTAGGAAGAACTAAGAGAATGTGTGACCTCTCGAGTTGTGAGCATGCAATTGTCTAATTCTAATGTAATGCATTGTTGTTTTACCCAAACTTGAAGAAGTTGACTTCTTAAGTTCAAGTTGACTACATGGTTGTAAATCCAATCTTGATCCAAGACAAGTGGCTCTATAAGGTCCTCATCGGGACACACTAGCATTTTGACTTTTATTGGAACATCTTGAAGGTAGATGGGAAGTTCCACCTCGCCCAAACAAGGGGTTTCCACACCTCCCAAACCGATGAGATAGGCCTCTATGGGCCTGATGTTCAATTGCATGTTTTGGCAGTATGAAAGTCTAACTGCATAGTTGCTGCACCTAAGTCAATTAGTGCTCTCATAGTCCTTACATTCTTCCCTTGTCCTACTGCTATGTTCACAAAGGGACGTCGGACAATTATTCGAGAATCAATGGCTCTTGATGTTTGACACATGGCAATGTGGTGTCTTGGGGCCTCAAGATTGATATCTAGGCCTACGCGTCTTAACTTATTTCTCCTAATGCGTTCTCTAGCCTCTGCCTCTGCTTCTTCTCTAACCCTTAACTCTTCTTCTTTTCGCTTCTTATCAGTGTTAAGTCTCATTAGCATATCCTATGTAAGAGGTTCTTGATACAGCTTGACTCGACATCCACTGATAAAGCTTGGCAAGATATCACCTTCTAGTGTGGCCAATTGAATTGCATCGCTAGTGGAAATTCTATTAATGATCATGGGTCCGTATCCTCTTTT
The DNA here is from genome assembly GCA_020310875.1 of Ceratopteris richardii. Taxonomy (NCBI): domain Eukaryota; kingdom Viridiplantae; phylum Streptophyta; class Polypodiopsida; order Polypodiales; family Pteridaceae; genus Ceratopteris; species Ceratopteris richardii. The sequence goes on from CM035415.1 coordinate 87,043,049, forward strand.
TTCCAATTTATGGGCATGTTGCTTTAGTGTATAAACCAACACTAGGTCCCCCGCTTTCAATCCTTTATCTTTGATATGGGCATCGAAGTATGCCTTTTGCCTTTTCTTTGCAGCATAGATTCCTGTCGCTGCTCATAGCCTTGTCTCACCTAAGTGTTCTAGATCAAAGATCCTAGAGGATAGCTCGTGTCCATTCCACTCATGCTCCTGTGCTACTTTTAAAGTTGTGATAGGAATTCCAATGGTAGCACATCATTTTGGCCGAAGACCATCTGAAATGGGGTGGCATTGAGTACCGTTTTATAGGCAACTCGGTAGGCCCAAACAACATGATGAAGTTGTTTGTCCCAATCAGAATGTTTGTTATTGACTAGTTTTGTCAGTACATTACATATGATCTTATTTGTGCTCTCAGCTTGTCCGTTAGCCTGTGGATGATAGGGGGCCGACTTCTTATGTATCACTAAGAATTCTTGGAGAAGATGTTCAATGACTTCATTCAAGAAGCGTGTGCCTCTATCACTTACTAACTCTATTGGTAATCCGTATCTCGTGAACACATTCTCAAATAAGAACTTTTCCATTGTTTGAGCATCATTCTTTGTTGTATCTTTGACTTCTACCCACTTTGTAAGGTAGTCAGTGGCTACAATAATGTACTCAGCATGGGAGTTTCTAGCTGGGGGGTTAATAGGACCTACAAAGTCTATGCCCCACTTTGAGAATGCATGTCCTCCCATCATTGGCCTCAAAGGCATCTCATCTTTTCTAATTGGGTACTGGGCACATTGGCATGTGTCACATTTCTTCACATAGGTATGTGCATCCATATGAAGAGTGGGCCACCAAAGTCCTGAGAATAGAATAGTCTTAATTACTTGGTCAAGAACAAAATGTCCGCCTGCAACACTGCTATGGGCAGTTTCTAAGATTTTCAAATAGTCTGATTCATGAACGCACAATCTTAAGTAACCATCTTTGCCCTTTCGGTATAGGTTATCGCCTATGAGGGCGTAGTCTTGAGCCTCTTTCTCCATGCTTTGTTTTCTTGCTAGACTAGCCTCACTAGATAGTGTTCCTGATCTCATAAATTCTACCAATTGAGCACTCCAATCTGGAATTAGTGACACGTGATAAAGGGTGGCATGCTCCACTGGGGGTCTCTCCTTGCATGTTGGACAATTCTTAATCCACTCATGAATTTCTTTGTCCATACTAGGTCAATAAACTCCTAAACATTTTAGATTTTGCAGTGTTCGTTGTTTAGAATAGTGATTCCCTAGAAATCCTTCATGGGCTTGTTGCAACCAACTACTATGTTCATCGTCCTTGACACAACAAGCTAGAATACCTTCCATGTCTTGTTTATACATGCTTCCTGCGAATATTTGATAGCTTTGTGACCGTACAATTTCATCCTTGTTCGTCTTGACATTCTTGTTTGCAGGTCCAAAGGTTAGGACAGGCACCAACTTATTTGCCCATTTAGGAACAACTTCTAGATTGAACAGATAAGCATCGGGCAATTCATCAGACACTCCTTGTGGGGACTCGCCTAAAGTGATGCGAGAGAGGTGATCCGCTCTAAGGTGGGCCTTACCTTTCCTAACAGCCACTTCAAAGTCATATTCCATTAGTAAGAGGAACCATCTTACTAAGCATCCGATATTGCAAGGTTTATTGAACAAGTATAATAAGGCTTGATGATCAGTGAAAAACTTAAAACTTGTTGGCCAATAGATAATGTCTAAACTTCTTCACTGCATATACCATGCCTAGACCTTCTCTTTCGGTGGTGGTGTAGTTTCATTCAGCTGTGTTCAATTGCCTACTAGCATATGCTATAGGCAAATCTAGATTGCCTTCACTAGTGGGTTGTGACAACACACATCCTATTGCATAATTGGATGCATCCACATGTACATGGAATGGCTTATTCCAATCAGGAGTGGTCAGTATTGGTGCTATGCACAAGCGTCTCTTTAGCTCATTGAAGGACTTCTCGCATTCCATGATCATATACATGTGGATAAACCTATGGTAATATCCAGAATGGCCCATAAAGGCTTGTAGCTCTTTAACATTCCTTGGCCTTTGCAACTCCGCTATGGCTTTTACTTTGTCCTCATCTATTGATATTCCATTCTTTGAAACAATATGACCTAATATTTTACCTTGACGTACCATGAACACACACTTCTATGGGTTCAAACACACTCGATAGTCTCTACACTTGTTGAAGATCTGTCTGAGCTTAGGAATGTGACGTCTCCTTTCTTGGGAATGAGCACGTAAATCTTCTACATATACTTCTAAGCTCTTTCGCAAGAACTCTTTGAAGACATGACACATGAGTCTTTGGAATGTTGCAGGTGCATTCGTGAGTCCAAATGGCATCACACGAAATGCAAAGACTCCCCACTCTGTGGCAAAGGCCATTTTATGTTGATCCTCTGGGGCAATGGCTACTTGGTTGTAACCTAAAAATCCATCAAGGAAGCTATAAACTTCCTTGCCTGCAACATGCTCCAATAAATGATCAGTGATTGGAAGCGAATAACTATCTCTTACTGTGGCAGCATTAACCTTTTTAAGGTTAATACAGACACACAAGTTTCCATTCTTCTTGGGTACCACCACAATGGGCGACACCCATTCCATATGCTGAACCTCATAGATAAATCCAGCTTCAATCAACCTGTCAATTTCTTCTTTAATTTTAGCTACGTAAGTGTCATTATATGTGTAGGGCTTTTGTTTGGTGGGCTTAGCATCAGCAGTCATGGGGATAGTATGAGAGCAAATTTTTGGATCTACTCCCTTCAAGTATCTATAGTGCCACGCAAACACATCCCTATATTCCCTTAACAAAGCTACCAACTCTGCTTCCTCTTCTTTACTTAGGTCATCTCCTATGTACATACATCTTTTTCGTTCTCTTTGATGGTGACTACAATTTTTTTGGTCTTTTCTTTGTTATCATATGCTTCTCCTGTGATGGCCTCTCTCTTAGGCATTTGTACCAAAATTTTTCGGTCCTCAACTTCATATTTCTTGAAATGTTCTGGTACTTTGAACAATGATTCCTCCTCTTCTTGTTTCACTACTTGTCTTTTCTTTTTCTTTTGACCTCTTTCACTTCCTTCCTTTGAATTTAACGTTTTGATGCTTGTGAGAGGTTCTTTGCTAGTTCGGATAACTTTTTGGTCCACTTACGATTGGCCTTCTCTCTAGTGTCCTTCCATGTTCTTTTTTTTCTCTTACTAGGCTCTCCTGACTCACTTGGCTCTGATTGCTCACCTAGTTTAGCTTTTTGTAAGGCTTGTGCCCTAGTAACTGCATGTATAGGAGCCACATTATCGCTACTAGAACTTGAATCCCCTACTAGGCCTACCACATTAACGGGTGTAACCTTTGGTGCACTAGAGGGATGTCCGGGACAATCTTTCAGGAGTTCTTCTTTGCCACACTCAAGACAAATGACTTGTATTGTGATGTTCTGCCCTTGTATCGAAGCTAGTGGGTGTGGTGGTTGTTGTCCTGGTATAGGTTGAGGTTGGCTATATCCTCCATGTTCATATGGTCTAGTTGCTCCTCGTGGTTCTGGACATGGGTTATACCTAGGAAATTCTCTACCTTGTTCTCTAGGAGGGTAGCCGTATGGTCTACATTGGGGTGGTACAAACGATCGTGGTTGTCTATTCATCGGATAGTCTTGGGTGTTGTAGTTGATGTACTTTTGCTCATTGCAAGAGTACATGTTAGGCTCTTGAGTTGGTTGTCTATCATAAGGGTAAGGTTGTGATAACCCTAATCCTTCTCTGGTGCAAACATGAGATGGATGATCTCCACCGCAAAGTGTGCAACTTCCTAACATTGGCCCTCTCAAGGAAGAGTTCTGGTAGTTCCTTTGTCCTTGTGCTCCTAATTTCTTGGCCACTAACTCTACCACTTCCTCCACATAACTCGAACTAGAAGTCTCATTGCTCCTTATATCCTCTGTTTTGGTAGGATCTTGTGTGATTTTGAGATCCTCAGCTAAGTTTTCTTCCAAATCTATGCACTCTTGAAGACACTCACTCAGAGCTTGCAGCGGTTTTACGTATACTAACATTCTCAATGTTCCATTTGTTAGACCCTCTAAAAATAGGGATATCATTTTTTGTTGAGAAGGTCTCTCAGTCACAAGGCATCGGGTTACGTATTGATTAAATCTTCGTGTTGCATTTTTTACTGTCTCATTAGGAGCTTGCTTGAAACTATGTAGTAAGGATGACGAATTGTGCTTGATCCCTCACTTACTGAATTCCCAAAAAAATTCTTGGAAGAATTGTTCGATATGGCCAAAGCAATTTGGATCCAGGGATTGAAACCAAGTTAAGGCTAGTCTCGTGAGGGTTAGCCCAAAGGATTCATATTGCATGAAAAAGTCATCCACTTGCTCTGCTCGCAACACCTGCTTGAATTCTGCAATATGTTCATACGGCTCTCCTATGCCATCGTAACGATTTCGCATACATTTCGCTAATTGGATTGGTCTCAGTCTTCTGCCTAGCTCTGGGGATCGAGTTATGATGGGAACATCTTGGGGCAGTTCTATCCTAAAGGTAGGTCTATTCATATTTCCTGTTCCCTGGATAGTTTAGTTGTGAGAGTTAATTCTTGGCATGGTGGATTGCACCTGAGGTCTGTTCGGCATACTATGATGGCTTGTATATCTTGAAATCACATTTTCCATTCTTTGCTGTGTTTGGAATGGGTTTTGTGAGGTGGTTGACTGATCTCGAGGAGAGAATATCGGTAGACCCATGTACTTTAATCTAGACCTCTCCACTTCATCTATAGGCCAATATCTCCTTTGATTTGGGTCTAGGTATGTAACTCTAGAAGGATTTTCTGGATCCCTAAACTCGTATATAGTTATTGGAATGATGCTTTCTCCTTGTGTCAATGAATTAGTTTTTAGGACTAGGTCAGACCCATGCACCAAGTATACATCCATCAGATATTCATCTTGCAGTAACCTATCTGCTTGCAAAACTTGAGTCATTATTGACTTTCCCCTAGGGGTAGTCACCGTATCTCCATTGTTGGTTCTTCCAGAAGTTCCTTGTCCCTCTAGCTCTCCTCTTTCATTAATCTGATTAGGGTTTTCAATTACTACATATATCTGGCCCATCTTGTCCATGTAAACTCCACCTTCATACTTGACAACTGGTTTTGGAACTATTTCAGATTTTGTCATGTTTATCATTCTTGCTACTCACCTATGTAGACCATCAAGGTAGATGGGTATTCCTTGCAAGTTAGTGGATATGTATTGAAGAGATATCCGATATTCCCCTTCCATTATAGACATAAAACCTTCCCTAGGTACTGAACTATGCATGTCTTCAGAAGCCAAGAGTCTTTCCCAGTTAAATGACATTTCTGGCTCACTCGTCTGTGAACTCAGCACGTAGTGCTAATCACTGAGTTGTGAGTCCCCGACTTGGGTGTGTGGTTGACACTAGGTTCAAGTGATTTGGTACTTTATCTATCTCTTCCTAAGTATCAACTTGAGCTTAGGTTCATAAGCCTTGTCTACAAGTCCAAAATTGTCCTTTGAACTGCTCAAATCTTGTGGAACCCCTTGCTTCCTAGTCCAACTTGAGGGTCAAATTCAATATACCCTATCTAATAATCCCCACGAGCTTTCCAACGAACCCAAAATCACTCTGAACGGATTTCGTATGAGAAAGTTATGCCAGTTCAGGGGTTAAAACAGGGAAACAAGATCTTCCTGGGAGTACTTTAGGACAGGCGATATGATACCATATTTTCACCATACGATACCTTTGTTTTACATGATACCACTATAGACGATACCACCTTTAGACGATATGATACCACTAAGGTGATACCAACTTCCGTGATATGATACTGCTATCTAGACAATACGATACTGCAAGTGGTCACGATACGGTACCAAGTCACCTCACGATACGATACCAGAATTTACACGATACAATACCACTCGCTAGACGATACCACTAGGTCCACGATACAATACCAAACTCACGATACGATACCAAAAATCACAAGATACGATACCTCTACATTTGACGATATGATACCAAGTTAGTGGACGATACGATACCAGATTGCTCACGATACGATACCAGGGTAAGGGGCGATACGATACCACGCGGACGATACGATACCAAAAATTTACACGATATGATACTAGAGCTCTCATGATACGATACTGGTTCTATGGACGATACAATACCAAAGGGTCAGACGATACGATACCACTTTTTTGCACGATATGATACTAGAATAGGCATGATACGATACCGCTCGCCGATATGATACCATGATCGGGACGATACGATACCACTGAGGTGATCGAAATCACGATACTAGCACTTGGCGATACGATACCAAAATGGTATCGCGATACCTCAAATGGGCATACACAATACGATACCTCGACAAGTATCGTGATATTCGGGAATTCTGGTATCACGATACCAAAACTCAACCGGACACGATACTTGGAGATTTTTAAGCCCAAATTCAAAAATTTTTGTAGATATGTGTACCTTAGGTTCTCCTTGTCACTCCTATGTGCCTGTAGGTGCAAAGTCACCATCCAAACACACGATATCACCGCCGCGATACCAAACGTAGGTTTTGTCACGCTGCGATATAGTCACTCAGATTTTGGTGTTTTAGTGGTGCAAATCTCTGTATTTCAAGGGCGCCTAAGATCTGAACCATCTCTGAACTCCTCATATAGCCAAGAAGGAAGAAAAAGAGGTGAAATAGGGAATGTGCAGTCAAAAAGCGAAAAAATCAGAGAAGGTGAATATGAGAGGAGATGGTGGTGATGATGATGATGATGGAGAAGAAGGAAAACTAAGAAACTAAACTAAAAATGGTGATTTTTTTACCTTCCAACATCGCTACTCTATGTCTTACCATCACACGCTCGTCCTGCAAGCTCTTTCCCCGGCAACGGCGCCAAATTTGGTGTCACTCTAGCACAATGGCAAGTACCAATGTGAGGAGATTCACCTCATAAATGTCAATCCGCAGAGACATGAGGACCGATATGAAGACCAAGAGCTAGTGAAGTGCACAAGTGCATGAGTGAAAGCACATAAACATGCACACACATACACACACATGCGCACAAGGTAAGAACAAAGAGTGGAACAATGGAAGGACTTCAATTACCAAAGAACTCTCTTACAAAGCTGAAATCTACAACAAGCTAACCCTTTCAAATGAGCTTTCCAACCCTTTTTATAGTTTTTTGAGTGGTTTTGGCCTTGTCCAGACCTAGTGTCCGGCCTAGTTAAAAATTAGGTTCCAAGGCTTATTCGGGGACTCAAACGGAATCAAAAAATTATGAAAATTGGTAGGATGTTACTTCTACTACTCCTCAAGCTTCCTCTACTTGAACAAAATGGAGTTGTAAAAATGGAAATGGTATTTACAATGGTTTTTAGTGACACAAGTCACTATATTTATAGGGATTTCTTTTGAAAACTTGACATGTCCTTCTTGGAGCTCCCTACATGCTCATTCTTCTTGTGTGTCCACTTCATTGATGCGCTTTGCTGCTTGTGTGTGACTTTGACTGTCAACACAAGGCATTGAGTGGAGAAAGCAGGTAATGTCAAGACATCAGATGGCAATATGAATCTTCTAATCAAGGTATTGTATGTACCTACAATAACAAAAAACTTGAGAAGTGTTGGACAAATTGTGGAGAAAGGATTGCAGGTTAGATTTACAAGACATGGAGCATATGTGGAAGACCCCAAGCAAGGATTTAGAAGAATAGCCAAAGGAGATAAGGCAAGAAGACTCTTTACTTTTGAAGTAGAAGAAACCAAGAATATAGCATTGTTTAGCTATGGATCTCAAACAATCTCTGAATTGGAGGTATGGCATAAAAGGCTTGCTCATATTGGTGAAAGAACCTTGAAATAAATATGCAAGGATCAAAGTGTACTTGGATTTCCCAACATCACAAAGCAACATATGATCTACAAGTGTGGAGCTTGTCAATTTGGCATAGCACATAGACAAATTTTCAATAGGAAAGGCTATATCCAACATGAGCTATTGGATCTTGTACACACAGATGTGTGGGGTCCAAGCAAAGAACCTTCCATTTCAGGTTCAAAATATTATGTACCATTTATAGATGATTGCAGTAGGTGAACAATTTTGTACTTTATGAAACATAAAGATGAAGTTTTCAATTGTTTCAAAAGGTATGTTGCTCTTGTAGAGAACCAAATGGGTAGATGCCTCAAAAGGCTCAGATTAGATGGTGGTGGAGAATAATTCTCAAATGAATTTGATGCCTTCCTTAAAGAAAGAGGCATCAAAAGAGAGGTAACAACCAGGTACACACATGAACTCAATGAAGTAGCTGAAAGAAGGAACAAGACTATAGTTGAAGCAGCTAGATCTATGCTAAATGAAAAGAGTTTACATAATTATCTTTGGGCAGAAGCTGTATCAATGGCCACATACCTTGTAAATAGACTTCCATCTAAGTCTTTGGATGGTATGACTCCATATGAAGTGTGGAATGGAAGAAGAACAAGTGTAAGATCTTTGGATGTCTAGCTTATGCTCACATACCTTCTCAAGTAAGAGGGAAATTGGATCTGAAGCCTCAGAGAAGTGTATCTTTATTGGTTATGACCAAAATAAAAAAGGATGCATATTGTACAATCCCACTAACAAAGGTTTCTTAGTTAGTAGGGATGCAATCTTTGATGAAAATAAGTCTTGGTTTGATGATGGCAAGAAAGTGGAGCTACCTTATGACTTGGAAGAAGACTTTCCATCTCTTCCAACTAAGGAACCAAAGCATCTTCAAGATAGTGATTCTGAAGATGACATGTCAGATTTGGAGAAATCGAAGCTATGGAAGAACAAAGGGAAATTTAAGATGCAAGAATTAGCTCATGGATCAAAAAACTCTTATCAACCAATCAGAAGATCAATGAGAGAGAAAAAGAAACTAGAGAGATATCGATTGATACCTCCTTGGTCACAAAGCACTCAATCTATATGGCCAAAGATCTTAGCCATGAAGGACCTACATCTTATGAAGAAGCGCAAAGCAAGAAGGAATGGAGAGAAGCAATGGATGAAGAAATGGAAGCTCTTATGGACAATGATACATGGGAACTTGTTCCTAGCAAACCATCAATAAGGGTAATTGGATCAAGGTGGATTTATAAAGTTAAAGGAAATCCAGATGGTAGTATTAATAGACACAAGGCAAGGTTAGTAGCAAAGGGGTCTAGTCAAACCCATGGAATAGACTACGAACAAACCTTTTCACTTGTAGCCAAATTGCCTACCATTAGAGTACTTGTTAGCATTGTTGCATCTAGGAATTGGAAGCTATACCAATTAGATGTAAAAAATGCATTTCTCAATGAGTGGATTTCAGAAGAAGTTTATATGGCACAACCACGAGGTTATGAAGATGTACAACATCCAAATTATGTGTGCAAAATGAAAAAGGCCTTGTATGGTTTGACACAAGCTCCTAGAGCTTGGAAGCACATATTAGTGACCTACTTGTATGATCAAGGATTGAAGGCTAGCAAAGAAGATACATCCTTATTCATCAAGAAGAATGGATATGAAGTTATTTATCTCTGTGTATATGTTGATGAAATCATAATCACAGGGAATGACATCAATGGAATCAATCAGGTAAAAGTGGGAATGAAGGATGAATTCAAGATCAGTGATCTTGGAACACTCACTTACTTTCTTGGACTTGAACTTTTCTATACATATTTTGGTATCTATATCACTCAAAGGAAGTATGTACATGACATGCTTTCTAAGTTCAAAATGGAGAATACTAAGTGTGCAGGTTCACCCATGGAGTTGAACCATAAGCTTCGTGCTTATGAAGGAGAACTCATTGAAGACATCACAAGCTATCAAAGCTTGGTAGGAAGCTTGAACTATGCAACTCTTACAAGGGTGGACACATGTTATAGTGTTAGCATACTTAGTCAGTTCATGCACAAGCGAAGGAAACCATATATGCGAGCAGCCAAGAGAGTGCTCAAATACTTGAAGGGTACCATCAATGAAGGGATGTTCTACTCCACTTCAAAAACTGATGTCAAACTCTACTCAAATTCAGATTGGGCTGGATCAAAGGATGATATGAAGAGTGCATCAGGTTATTTATCTTTTCTAGGTTCAAAACTCATCTCATGGTCTTCAAAGAAGCAACCAACTATTGCTCTATCATCTACTGAGGCTAAATATAGAGTTGGCCAATGCAACACAAGAAGCAATGTGGTTGAAAGGTCTATACTCAGATTTGGGGTTACATACTCTAACTCCTCGTATTTTTGGTGACAACACAAGCTCACTTCACTTAGCAGCTAATCATGTTTACCATGCTAGAACAAAGCATATTGAAGTCCGCTATCACTATGTAAGAGAGAAGTTGTTAAGCAAGGACATTCAATTGTCCTATGTGTCTACTAATCTTCAATGTGCATACATGTTGAAAAAACCTTTCGATGGTATCAAGCTAAGCATATTCAAGGGCATGATTGGATTGCTAGAAATCAAGGAAGAATAAAGACTCAAGCATGTTGGGCTTGAGGGGGAGCTGTTGGTGCATTTTCATCCAAGCCTAGTGCTTGCTCATCATTGGTGTAATGAAATTATTTTTACTCTCAATAAGAGAAGCCATACAAACTACCTCTTGTAATAATGTAACTTCATCCAAAGTAGAAGTAAGATGAGAATCACATGACCTTGTTAGGTACCAATCATGAAGCTAAAGTTGGAGTGATTCCCCTAACTTGAAGGACCTTTTATTTGGAATCCCCCCAAATTTTGAATTCAAAATCTTCTATATATACACTCAAAAAGTGTCATGGAATATAATAGAGTTTTAGCTACATTTGGAGGAAGTTCTGAGCAAGCACCAAGTCATTTGTGAAGCACATAGTGCTCCTTCTTCCCAAGCTTCATGCCTATTCATTCCATGTATAATATGTGCAATACAAATTGACATTTCAAGCTACACATTGGAGTTCTCTTCATTTATTGCTATAGGTCTATGTCTCATTTTCAGTCAACTTTGATAATTGATTTCTCTATCTACACTTAGTTTTTTGATGAGATTTAAATTGATAAAGGTAAAGGGTTAAGTCTATTTGCATTATGTAAATTTTCATTAACATTTGGTTCATTATTCTATGAGATACATCTATTTTAAGTGACCTATGTATGCAGGTGAAAATCTCTTGAAATGTTGGGATAACACCATAATGTTCCTAAATTAAATTCTCCCAATATGGTTCATCAAAATTCATCACTTTTGTTGCTTTAATTCATCATATATCTAATTTAAAGTGTGCAAAATATCTCTGGACAATTTTCAATAGGTTGTGAGCTCTGGGTGAACTAATTGAAGATGTAACTAGCTACCAAAGTCTAGTTGGAAAACTAAATTATGCTACATTAACTAGAGTAGATATTTGTTATGGAGTAAGTGTGTTGAGTCATTTCATGCATGCACCAAGGAAGCCTCACATGGAAGCAGCCAAGAGAATCCTAAAGTATTTGAAAGGCACAATCAATGAAGGAATATACTATTCATATGCATCTCATATAGATGTTAAACTCTTCTCTCATGGAGATTGGGTAGGCTCTAAAGATGATAGGAAAAGCGCCTTTGGATACCTTACTTTTGCAGGTACAAAATTAATCTCATGGTCTTCCAAGAAGCAACTTTCATTTGCTCTTTCATCAACAGAGGCTGAATACAGAGGACTTGCAAATGCTACACAAGAAGTTATGTGGATTAGAACCCTATATTCTGATTTAGGGTTGAAAACTTCAATTGCACAAATACTTGGAGACAATATTAGCTCATTAGATCTTGTTGCTAACCAATTCTATCATGCCAGGACTAAACATATAGAAGTTCACTATCACTATGTTAGAGAGAATATTATGAGCAAGGAGATGCAACTCTCATATATATCAACTCATCAACAATGTGCAAATATGATGGACAAAGGCCTTGGATGGAATCAAATTAAATAGACTCAAATAAATGATTGGATTGTAGGAAATCTTGAAGGATTGAAGACTCAAGCATCTTAGGCTTAAAGGGGAGTTGTTGGTACAATTAGCAAGCATAATTGCATTGCTAAAGATTCAGGACTACATATCCATTTATCTCTCCCCATAGAAATCTACATATGAACTTATGATTGTCAAATTCGGTGTTTTATCTTTGATAAATATAAAAGTCAAGAGAACAAAGAATCTCATGAATATAGGAGGCTAAACCCGTGACTCATTTTGTAAAGGAATCAAATCAATTACATCCCTAAAGTTTAGGATCACTTTTAGGTGAGAGAAAATTCAAATTCAAACTCAAGCAATGTGTATAAATATACATAGTTTTTGTCGTGGGATAATAGAGCCATTCTGAGAAGTTTTGAGTTGCAAACTTGAGCATACATTATGCTCACACTATCTATGTGTAGTCCCCTACATTCCCTCTATACTATATGTGCAATAGCATTCACATTTTGATACATCTCATTGAGTATATTTTTGTCTAGTGTCTACTCCAGTATATTCATCATTACAATGAACTTGTAGAATCAATTTCTCTACATGTACTCATATATTTTCTATATGTTAAATTGGGATAGTTAGAATAAAGTGTCTAGTGTTCATGTATTAAGTTTAATTAAGTCTGATTAAGCACATCTTGAGATATGGTGCAAAGAAGATGATTGTGTCTACATACTTTCTAGATCGTGAAAAGTCGGGATGACCCCTTTGACTTGCTAAATTAAATTCTCCTTGTATGGTGTAGCCAAATTCATGAAATAATTTGCTTTAGTTAGCTATACAATTCACTTAGATGTGTGCAAAAGTTGTATGGTCAATTCATACCAGCTTGTGAGCTCTAAACATAACACTGAGACCTTCTCTTCCCAAAATAGAAAGTTCTTCACATTTCTTGCACATAGGAGTTATCTGCTTTGATGCAAACATTTGAGAGTGATGCTTTAAAGGACTTGGTGGTTCTAAATGCATCAGAGTGAAGATCAAGAAGTTGACACTAGATTAGCAGGTGTAGAGTAGGTTTCTTGCAATAGTACCTCATCTCCTCACATGCTCCACAACAAACATTTATAGGAGATGAGTAGGCTTTGAAATGAATACTTTTTGACTGATATTCCCAAAATTGTGTTGGGAACATCTCCTCAAATGTTGATTTATAACACACTAGTAATACGTGAAATATGGCTTATATTGCATCTCTGGAGTGGTGATTAGGTGTCAATGAGAATGATTTTGGAAATATTCTGCATAGCACCGTATCTTCAATATTTGCAATGGATTGAATCTAGATCACCACTTCGTCATCATTTATGCACCTTAATTCTTCTATTATTGCACCCATTATGGTCTCGGGGCCTCATAAGTTTCCTATCCTTCTTCAATGACTATGCCACCAGGTACATGTTGTGGTTCCTAGGTTCTTCAAAGGTTTTCTCTATTGGAATTTCCACTATCTCCTTAGGCTATGACAATTCAGGGGGTGATTGTGGCCATTTGTACTAAAGGAGTCTAGCTTATCATTCTTGGACTTAGTGTTACAACTCTGCCAGCTTGTTGGGTTTTGGTACAATAGGAATTGCTTTGAGAACTGAGGTTCATGGTATGGTTTGTTGCTAGCGTAATTGATCCATCTCCTATGAAAATTTTTCGTAAGACTCTAGGACAATGGCATCATCTTCCGATATGGTGCACTTCATTTGCATACTAGGGGTGTTTTCAATAGTTGCTTCCAAATTTTCATGATTCTGCTACTACAAGCACTTGTTCTCTTCAAGTGAAGCTATTATGTGTTTGTGTAGGAGGGCCATATTATGTTGGAGTTTGGCATTTCATTCCAATTGCATTTGCAAGTGGCTTTTGATGACCTTCACAACTTCCTGATCAACATTATGAAGTTTGGACGTGGGACTACTATAGGGGGGTGGTATTGATCTTGTACGGCCTTGTTGCTTGCCTCTAATTTTGATAATCATTCTTGTAACCAGATAGATTCTGCATTGATATTTATGTTGTGTGTGTCTAGTTGATGATATTCATGTCTAAGTTGGTTTGCACAATTAGACATTGTATTGAGAGCAATATCTACATTCATGGATGCTATATGTACAATGGGGGAATGCAGGGGGGAAAGGGAATGGGGATGGGAAGTTTCTATGTTGTGCACAATGGTGTTGTGGGTGTAGGTGATGTTAGTGGAGGGGGATGGGGGAAGGTGGAAGTGTGGGGGATGGGGGAGGTGTTGTGAGATATCCATAGGAGCAGATGTGGAGGTGCATGAAGGTTTTACCATAAAGATGGAAATGGTAGGTGTGTGCTTATGGTATCAATGAAGAGTTGAGATGTTATAGATTATTGTTGTTGCTGTCGTGGAGAAGTGTCCTGCTTAGAAGGTAGTCAGGGTCAAGGTGGAAAAGTAGAAGATAAAAATGAAAAAAAAAGGTTCATGAACAAGAGGTAGTGAAGTTATGGGTGGTCGAGGTGAAAACAAGGATGGAAATGTGGAGGAGGAGGGCATTGGTTGGATGAAATTTTGGGTGGCTTGCGAGCCAGTTAACCTAATATGGTGGAAGAAGGGGCTAGGTGAACTATTACGAGATGTTGGGTTGGATATCCTATTGTGGGTTCGAATAAGGAGGAGGTGTGGTATAATGGGTTGGTGATTGAAAAAAAAAAGTTTTGAATGGGAAAGAGGTGTGCAAAAAATGGAGGGTGTTGTTGTGGCTATTTCAATGACGATAGCTTCTTTTGTTCTAGGGGGCGAGTGGGGCAGGGTGTGGAAAACTATTCCTTCTTGTTGATTGATGGTTGAATCAATTGTTGTGGGTTTATATCCAGGGGGCCGGAGAAAGTCATAGTGGCAATCAAGGAAGGAGAAGAACGATGCACCTACATGGGACATGATTTAACTGACGAGGAGGAAGAAAATTTGATCGCTCTATTGAAGAGGTATAGGGACGTGTTTGCTTGGAGTTACAAAGATTTGAAAGGGGTAGATCCTGACATATGTTCCCATAGGATACCCATGACCACCAAGGCAAGACCCACTAAGCAAAGGCCCTATACGTATAATGACAATTATGCATTGAAAATCAAGGAAGAAATAGAAAGACTCATAGAAGCTGGATTCATTTACGAAATAGAACACACCGAATGGGTCTCACCCATAATAGTCATGCCTAAGAAGAACAGTAAGCTGAGAGTGTGTATTAATTTAAAAAAGTCAATGCTGCCACGAATAGGGATAGTCATCCTCTACCCATTATAGAACACCTATTGGAAAGAGTCGCAGGCAAGGAAGTGTACAGTTTCCTTGACAGATTCTCAAGCTATAACCAAGTTGCCATTGCCCTTGAGGACCAACACAAGATGGCATTTTCACTAAGTGGGGTATCTTTGCATTTCACGTAATGCCTTTTGGGCTAACAAATGCACCTACAACTTTCCAAAGGTTGATGTGACATGTGTTCAAAGAATTTCTAAGAAAGAACCTAGAAGTGTATGTGGATGACCTATGTGCTCACTCAATTTTAGACCACAACATATCCCTAAGCTTGAACGCATCTTTGGAAAGTGTAGGGAATGTCAAGTCTGTTTAAACCCAAAGAAGTGTATCTTTATGGTTAGACAAGGCAAGATACTCGATCACATAGTCTCAAAAAAAAGGAATCTTCACGAATGATTACCCAGGCCAAAGAACATCAAAGAAGTACAAGCAATCATATGTATGCAATCATTGCTAAACCACTCTACAACCTGCTAACCAATTTTGAGTGGACAGAAGAATGCGAGAGTTCCTTTAGTGAGCTTAAATGACGATTGTGTTCTGCACCTATTCTAGTGGTGCCTAATTGGAACAAACCTTTTCATGTACACGTAGATGCCTCTAATCATGCCATAGGATGTGTGTTGGCACAACCCACAGAGGAGGGAAATATAGATTTACCAATTGCATACGCCAGCACACAATTGAATGCTATAGAGAGAAATTACACCACTACTAAGAGAGAAGGACTAGGAATGGTCTATGCAGTGAAGACGTTTCGCCATTATTTATTGGAAAATAAGTTTAAATTCTTTATTGATCACCAAGCCCTTTTGTATTTGGTCATCAAACCATGCAACACCAGTAGATTGGTTCGTTGGTTTTTACTCTTGATGGACTATGATTTTGAAGTTGTAGTCAAAAAGGGGAAAACACACTTAAGAGCAGACCACCACTCTAGGATAACTTCTGGAGAAGCAGCTATAAGGGTAGCAGCCGAGCTACCAAATGCATATCTCTTCAATGTTGAGATTGTCCCTTAATGGGCCAAGTCATTAGTTCCAGTACTGACATACGGACCTAAGAACCCTCGAGTAAAAACCCAAGAGAAAGAGGTTGTGAGAGCGCAGAGATATCAACTTCTCGCAGGAAGTATTTATAGGCAAGTGTTAGTATATGATCAATGTCTACCCCTCATGATTGTATGCACATTTTGTAAGGCCCCCTTTATGAGGAGAAGCCAAGCGTGCATTACCCAATTGATGGGAATCCCAACTTGCATGTTGGATGAAGGTCATATTGGACCATGTAAGGTATTATAAGGAAAGGGAGTTACCAGGGTCCCCAATTGTGGGGTCCGGGGCAGCGGTGAGCAGCCCCGGTTGGGGGGTCCAAGGGGGCCAGCAGGCCCCCTGGTGGGGATCCGGGGGCAGCGCCCCCGGCAAGACGGTAAAGGGAATATTCCATGGAATATTCCCTATCGGAGTCAAAAATCATTTATATTTGTTAGGTCGGTTCAACCAGTCTAAGCCGTGTATGGCAATTACGCGGGCGGTGGCCGCCCACGCTCTACCGCCCATGTATAGCCGTCCATGGCAGGCCACCCATGATCCTATATATACATGACTTCTGCACTACCTGAGACACTGAGTTGAGCCAGCATACCTCTACCTTGTATCTCCCGTTCTAGATTTGTCTAGATCACCATTTAAGCTCTACCTTGAGAGCGCACGGGTGGACAACACCATCATCTTTGTACTTGGTGCTAGTAGAAAATTATTGAGATTCTCCTATATCTGTTATCTTCTCTGCTATTGCTCCTGTGTTATATTGCGTAACTTTTGTCTTACAACAAGATCATCACAATATCCTTGCCTGTTGTGTAGAAGAATAGGAGTATAACAATTGGTTGCAATTATCATATATAGGTGCATTGGAGCAACATCATTCTAGACAAGTGACGTTATCAAATTTAAAAAGGTTAGGTGTGTATTGGCCCTCAATGGAAAAAGATGTCCGATGACTGTGTGATGAATGTCCTAAGTGCGGTAATAGACTCCCAATGGAACATGCCACTTTGTACCAGGTGACCCTAACACCAGATTGGAGTGAACCTTTAGTTACTTACCTAAGGACACAGACCCTTCCAGCAGACATGACTGTAGCCCGTAGATGCAGCTTAGAATAAGAGGCCTTAGAATACAAGCTCATTGGTGATAGATTTTATAAGCAAGGATGAGATGGTTATTTGAGGATATGTGTGTACGAAAGTGAATATCTTAACCTATTGGAAGCTGCACATCACGGTGCAGCAAGAGGCCATTTTGGACCCGATCGCATTATCAAAGCCATATTATTTTCAGGATTATGGTAGCCCACTCTGCATATGGATGCCCACACCTATGTCAAACAATGTGATGTATGTCAAAGGACTTAGTATCCCATATGCAGGGATGAGATGTCCCTACGGCCCATGATGGGAGGGTGCGCATTCTCAAAATGGGGAATAGATTTCATGGACCTATTAATCCCCTTGCAAGGAATTTCCATGCTGAGTACATCATAGTTGCCATTGACTATCTTACTAAATGGGTTGAATCCAAGGCTACAAGGAAAAATGATGCATACACCACTGCTAAGTTCGTGTTCGAGAATGTCTTCATAAGATATGGACTTCCTATCAAGCTTGTGATGATAGGGGTACTCATTTCTTAAACGAGGTTATTGTATATCTATTACAAGACTTTATGGTTGTACACAAGAAATCAGCCCCATACCACCCACAAGCTAACGGACGGGCTCAGAGTACCAATAAGAATTTGTGCAACATTCTCACCAAAATTGTGAACAATCAACATTCAGATTGGGATCAACAATTACACCATGCTTTGTGGGCTTATCCCATAGCCTATAAAACAGTGCTTAATGCTACACCATTCCAAATGGTGTTTGGCTAGAATGCCGTGTTGCCTTTAGATTTTTTGATACCCACACTCAAGATCGCTTAGGAGTACGAATGGATAGGTCATGAGCATTCCTCCAGAATACTTGACCTAGAACGTTTGGGAGAGACAAGACTGCAAGCACCAGCAAGAATTTATGCCACTAAGAAGAGATAGAAAGCCTATGTTGATGTTCATATTAAAGACAAGGGATTACGAGTAGGAGATTTGGTGCTAGTTTACACCTTGAAACAACATGCTCGCAAGTTAGAGAAATGAGGTTACGGACCCATGGTCATCAATAGAATATGGACTAGTAGTGCAGTTCAGTTAGAAACTCTTGAAGGAGAAGTATCCCCTAATTATATTAGTGGATGTTGGGTTAAGCTATATCATGAACCTTTAACCATAGACATGCTTAAACGACTAACTCTTGCCAAGAAGCGAAAGGAAGAAGAGGAAAGACTCAGAGCTGACGCCCAAGCAGAAGCATTGGAACGCATTAGGCGAATGAGGCTACAAAGGAGAGGACTAGATAGAGAACCTCAATCGATGGGCGCCCCATGATATCCGGTAGCTATGTGCCAACTTGGAGGAAGAGATGTCCCCAGTATCATTGATAGGAGACCATTCATTAATATCACTCTAGGCCATGAACCCATGCGCACGCAGTGTAACGCTTTAATTGACTCGGGTGCAGCCACAAATGCAATTCAACTCTCTCTTTGTAGGGAATATGAAATTAAGCCTCTTGAAGCCTATCTCATTGGACTAGACGGATTAGAAACCCCATGCATATGTGAGATCGAGCTACCCATCTCCATAGAAAATATGACCTTGATGGTAAAACTGTTAGTTTGTCATGATGATGATCTAATAGAACCTATGATCCTAGGCCAAGACTGGTTATATCATTACTCGGTGAGTTTAAATCTTCATAGAACTGTGCTTCAGTTGGAACTTGCAAGACAGTATCATGAGCTACCCCTCCAAAGTCGACACAGAGAGGTGTGGGATGTGATAGAAGTTCCCCCAACCTTGTGCACATCAGCACACCCTACCAAACCCACACAAGAATTACCACCCATCCAGGAGCAGAAATTGAATAGACAGACAGGAATCCAACAAGTATGGCAGCATAAGACTCAATCTTCAGAAATATGTCAATAGTCACCATTTCCATGCAAGAGTGTAGTGGATCTCCCTTCTTTTCCAAAATAGTGTGTGGATACGATATCTTACCCTCAACAAGCCACCTGGTCACATCATCCACGTACTCATTGGCGCAGCTCATCAGAGTGGTTCATTAGACAGTCCACTCAACATACCCTCAACCAAGGTGGATACGCAAGGCGACTTTACCCAGTAAGTCAAAAACTCTAGATCTTCAGCAACCCTCTCAATTTTGATCGAGGAAACACATTCGGCAAATTTGGGTGCCCAAGTACATGGTGATAGCTCAGTCCAAGTCTCGTCAGCTCTAGGTACCTAAAAAGTGCTTAGTTTATGCTTCAACCTTAGTCAGCTCTAAGAAGACCTTTTCTGAGACTACTAGAAAACCCTACACACATTCTTTTGTAAATAACACTTCATCTCTTCTAACCCGCCGTGTGACACTGAAATGGATCCCTAAGCCTTCCCTAATCACGATGACTCTCGACCCAGCTCATTCTGACCATCGACTTAGTGAAACTAACACTCTTATTAAACACTGCATGCAGACCCGATTAGACAACTTCATATCACCACTATCCTTGTAACATACACTAACTCTGTAGGTAGTACTCATTTGGAATCAATTGTAAAGCCACACACCTCACACACTCCCACTCACAGTCAAACACGCACTGCTCACATCATTAAAATCACACACTACACAGGAAGCATGTTGGTGGTGGAAAGGAATGGAGGTCTCATCTTCTTGGCATCTTAATTATTTTCCATGACTAATGTGTTTTCCTCTTCACTTCAGCTTAGGTTGGCAACACCAGCTTCCCATCATGCAAGCAGAAGGTTTGACAAGTGCAACACTGGAGCAACTTGTCGTGGATTTCTCGGCTCTTGCATTTGAGAGCTTGCCCAAGGCTATCCCGGCGGAGTTCCAAGGTTCTACTAGACCGATGCCCATTGAAGACCCTCCTCAAGGACAGACATAAAGGGTAAGCAACAAGGCACACTAGTTCCAAGGGCTTGTAGGGCCCCTAGGAGATGCAGAATTCATATATGAAGCTAATGTGACGTATGGTGCAAATGTGTGGAGACGCTACCAATTCTTTTCACAGGAATTCGAGAATCTCCAAAATATCAAAGATCTCCAACCTATATGGCAGAGAGGAGGATTTGCAAATTATTTCAGTATGGAACTCCCGAAACCAGATTTTTATCAGTGTTATTATTTAGTGGCCTCTATTAGAGAGCAGGAGCGCAAGGAATTGGACCCTGTCTTCATATTACTATCCTTGGTGAATGACCCACCTTTCAAGAAGTTTACATTGTCTCTGGACTTGGTTAGGACTACGCTTAAGATTCACGACACTCATCTGCCCACAAGGAAGGAGCGTCTCATCCAAGAACCAATGAATTGAAGCGATGTTGATAAATGGCCTGCCATCTCTGCCATCACCCCTCAGTTAACCACTCTGCTCAGAATCTGTCTACAACACTTTGCTTTCCCTACACAGGAACGATTTACAATTTCCTACAAGCGTCTTTGGTTTGGTTTGTATCTTTCCACCATAGGGCCTCAGACAATTGACATTGCCACCTATATTCAGGATCAACTTTATTGGCCGAACATCAGTGGGAGAAGAAGAAGGTCATTCATGGATGCTGTGCTCTCACATGCATCATATACATGTGTCTGGCCTATGATATTACTATCGAGAGATCCCTACTAACTGAGCAATTGAAACAATATAAAGGTTCCAAGAAGACTATGAGACCCCCCGAACCCCGTCGATTCAAGTGCATGTGCAGCACCATTCCATGCCTACAAGTGTCAACATCACCATCACCTCAGCCCACGCCTGAAACTTTGCGTCAACGATCTCTAGTGCAACCACAACCAATGATTCCCCCTCTCTCAGTTCACCTGAGCTGCTTTGCCACACTCCATGAAGTTTCACAGGAAGAGACCACCGTGCCTCCTACCATTATGACTCCGTCCACCATGACTGTAGAAGCTCCCGCAACAACTTCTACATTTGTCTCTGAGTCCTTTACATTCCCAGTTACGAGTTTGGGCATGGAAGACATCAATACTACATTTGATTTTGAGATCCTGGATGTATTGTCGAGTGATTTTCAGTTTTCAGATACCCATGTCATCTCTCAAGAATTTGAATGCCCGGCTTACCCCACTATACCATCAGAGGGAGCAAATGCTGATTCTGAAGAGGAAGATGATGACCGCATAGTGACCGACAAAGGCGACGGATACTGAAGCTAGCCAGGAAGAAGTACACCAATCGGAAGCACATGTTGAAGTTTCATGAGAAGCTAGCATGTATGAAGAAGAAATGGCTGAAGAAGCAACTTACACCATCGCCATCGGAGGGCTCTACAATAACATGAATAAAGTCTGGGCATGAACCAGATTAATGGAAGAACAAAGCAAAGCCATCTTACAATAGGAACTAGTCAATGGTGGCTTCAAAGAAACTTTTATCTCTGCTATGCATGAGTTAGTCAAATTTTTCGGTGCACCGAAAGCCTTGCACTATTTGCTAAGGAAGACCTTACCCAAGTTTGACCCTCGACGGGTTCGTATTCTTAAATCCGAAGTACATACATTTGCGTCCCTTTTGGTCCCATCACATCAGCACCCCCTGTGGGTTCCTCCAGGATCGACTTGACTGAGGAAGACACTTCCCTTGTATATACCCTTAGCAAAACCCTCCCTTCTCACTCGATCCCAACCCCGATCTCCCTTGATGTTGTAGATAGCCCCGAGGTTTGCATTCTATCCCCCATTTTTGTTTGGCCCCCTGAATGTAGCCCCATTCTGACTATTGCTCCCATTCCCCTAGTTTCCATTCCACCTATCATGACACCACCCATCATTTCCCCTCCCTTGCATTTCCCCTCATATACCACTAATCCACTATACTCCTTTATCGTCTCCACACACCCAACCTCCTTCTATAGTTCTTTCACTTCCTTTTTGTAGCCCTGATCTACACCTTTGCCATTTGTAAGACCTTCTCAAGAGCTTCGCCCACCAGTCCCTTTTTATGGCCACCAAGCACACCTCCTCACTCACTCTTACCACACAATTGCACCCACCACCATGCACCATAGCACCGACATCACTCTTTCATGTTGCAATCACTAAAAGTTCCACTAGTGACATGGACATCTCACCCACCGCTTCACCATACACACAATTACATGCATCCACCACACCACGTAACCCATCTCACATGTCACCTATTCGCACGTCACTTCCGTCACTCACCAATGCATCCACTATCCCTATTTGGGGATGGAGGGGGAAGTGGTGAGATTGGGGGTTTGTACTAGTGTTTGAGCAGTTGAGTTGATGGTTGTAGTGGTAGTTGGTGTTGTGGCAATCATGACTGCTTCATGAGTAGATGTAGTTGCTTCTACAACTGAGATTGGTATTGAGATATTCTTTCCTTCCCTCTATCTTGTGTTGATATGCCTCTCATCATATTGTACATGGGATCTTTGTAACATGTGATCTATGGCATGGACAATCCCACACGTCTCTATTAGAACTCATAATGACTCAATAAAATTCAAATCCACACCTTCTTCCACCAAGATCTTATCCATGAGCATATAACTGCTATGCACTAAAAGCCTCCCTTGGGACTTAACACTCTCCATAGTGTCTCATGGTTAGCAGAGTTCAACAATATAGGCTAGGGCTCCTTCTTCCTCATCTTCTTCTTGGTCCTATGTCTCTTGTTGTTGTTGTTTGTTGTTGTTGTTGTTGTTGTTGTTTGTTGTTGTTGTTGTTGTTTGTTGTTGTTGTTGATGTTCACCTTCATATTCAGCTTTTGAGTCTAATTCTACCTCCCAAGGAAGTTGCTCGAAGTTGATGTTGCCTAGTTCATCTAAGCCAATATGTCTTGTAAACTCAAATTTAGTAGATTGATATGGGACCACTTGTTAAGTCATAGATGTTCCATCCGTGCTTCTTCGTGGGAGTTGGATCATGAACGGCTACACATTGTGTTCCCCAACTAGTGAAATATCCGGGGTTAGAGTGGATCCTTTTGGTTGGGCACATGGAATTGTTCCTCACATCCTCTTAGAAGAGGGTGAAGCGGCTTTCCAAATCTTAAATTGTTGAATTTGATTCCAAGATAATGCTCTTTGGATGGGTATAGCATAAGTTAAGCACCTATAAATGATGTGTGTAATGGCATAACATTCGTTCAAGATGGGCTTGCAGATCCACTAGCCACTAGCTATGTGTAGTTGCTCTATTAACAATATTGGGAGGTTGATGGTCATGTTAGAGGTGTCTACTAGGCACAGACTGAACCAAATTCTTTTGTGAGGCTCTCTAAAATGATCTTGCCCTAGAAAGAAAAAATGTTGCATGCATAAACTAAGTGGAACAACAATGTTTGGGGTCATCACTACCATATCCTTGAGCTTCATGATGTTGCAATTATTTACATTGTTTGGAGCCAATGCCTCTTTCTCTTAGAGAATATGCATCTCTTGCATGTCAAGTACCTCTTGAACTAAGCTTAAGATAATCTTAAACTTCTTCAACTTTTTGTTGTGCATCAAGGAGGGAATCACAAATGTGTTGGTCATGTTCTTCACATTACTCAGTTGTAAAATGTTGATCGAATAGTAGCACCTCATGAAATCTAGCTTGGGATATGGTGCACCAAAATACTCTGCCATTCCTCATTTATGCTAGATAGGTTGAACCTCTCGGGTGTTGTGCAATTGTTCAAACTAGGAGATAACAACCCAATATTTTCTCCATACATTGTTAAACTCGCATTGGGATTCCTAGATGTAGGTCCTGCCATTTCATTGAACCAATGGGAATGGGTGATCACTTTAGTTGTATAGTCTACAGAGATATTTTGTATTGGGATGACCCGCAATTGCCTAAGTGCTTCAGGCCTTTCCATCGAAAGTTCAGAGACAAGAAAAGCACCAATATCTATTGGTTGGGAGCTGGTGTTTGCTTTAGCCATAGGTTAGCAATGTAGTTGGTGTACTCTGTAGGTCTGCTAGGTGATGCCTTCTTCCCTTTACAATACCAATGTGTTGCCCTTGAACCCTCTGTGTGGAGTCAATGAGTGTGTGGGTGATGCATGAAGTTAGTAAGGGTGAGAGTTAACATGCAGCCTAGATGCATACTTGGGTAATGCACTGCATGTGAAATGCTTCTAATAGTGTACAATATAGTATAGGGTCGGATCAAGTGTTATTTTGCAAGGTTTGACTTTTTGGACTTCCGTTATGGGATTACAAGTTTTACATTTTGGTACATAATGTTCAATGATGGCTGGACTTGGTCATGGGACTTTTTAGGTACCCATTGAAAAGTTATCCTAGGAAAAACTTTATGTGATGATTGTGTTACTATAGCTTTTTTTGTGTGTTTTTAGGGGCTTGGGATGGATTTTAGCTAACTCAAACCTACGAGGTCATGTGTAGTGATCTGAGCTCATAAGTAGGTCTTAGGCATCCAAATTTGTCGATTATTATGATCAGCCTTCACCAATCACTTTGGTACCCATATGTATAATCCTTTTTGAGGTGGAGATCATTGTTTTGCTACTGATTGCCTAGGTGTTTTCCTCTGCTTCTTTGGTAGGGATTATGACACCAAAGGGGCTATCAGTTATTCACCCTTTCATCTCCATATCTGCTTCATCACAAGTACCCCTTTTCTCTTAGATTATGTTTGTCTCCTGGATACACATATCATCTTGCATTGCTTGGCTTGCCTCGTTGGTTGAATTACTACAATTGCATTCATTTTTGCAAAAGAAGGGAGTTCCATCAGTTCTTGAACTTGTTCTTCAATTGTTGAATCCTTTTGCATCACAGAGCTTGGGAGACATACAATATCTTTTTCCTCATGATTAATCTTAGAAGAACCAAGAACCTATGTGATGCCTAGATGAGTGATTGTGTAGTCTTCTAGTTCTATAGTGACACGCTGCTCATGTACCCAAACCTGAAGAAGTTGATCTCTTAGGTTCGGGATTAATAGGACCTACAAAGTCTATTCCCCACTTTGAGAATTCAACTCCCATAATGGGTCTCAATGGCATCTCATCTTTATGAATAGGGTATTGAGTTCTCTAACATATGCCACACCTCCTCACATAGTTATGTGCATACATATGAAGGGTAGGCCACCAAAGACATGCAAAACAAAATTCCTTGATCACTCGATCACGTGCAAAGTGTCCTCCTGCAACACATTGGTGTGCAATTTCTAAGACCTTTAGATATTCACTTTCATGTACACATAGTCTCAAATATCTATCTCGTTCATGACTATATAGTTTATCTCAAATGAGTGTCTAGTCTTGAGCCTCCTACTCTAGACTCCTCTATCATGCTGAAGTCATCTCTTGAGGAAATTTATTTGTCCTTAGAAAGTTCACCAAGGGACTGCTCTAGTTTGGCATCAACGACATGATACAATGTCCATGCTCAATAGGGCATCTTTTGATACACATTGGATAATCCTTGAACATCATATACACATATGCTTCCATAGTTACCCAATACACACTTAGTCACTTCAGAGTCTATAGAGTTTTGTGTAAATCATTGGGTTTTTAGGTCCATATGTGAGGATAGGCACGAGTGTTTTAGCCCAATTGGGCACTACTTCCAAGTTGAAAAAATGAGCATAACAAAGTTTTTGTGATACTCCCTGTGGTGATTGTCTTGAAGTAAGTGTAGAAAGGTGATCCACCCTAAGGTGAGTCTCTCCTTTCCTTACAAATACCTCAAAATTGTATTCCATCAGTAAGATGAACCATCTTACTAATTTTCCTGTATTACAAGTTTTGTTCACCAAGTAGAATAGATCTTGATAATCTATCAAGAATCTAAATGTATTTGCAAGAAAATAATGTCTAAACTACTTAACTGTATATACCATGTCTAAAGCTTCTCATTCTATGGTCGCATAATTTCTCTTTGTCACATTTGATTGCCTACTCACAAAAGCAAGGAGATCTATATTCCTTTCACTAGTAGGTTGTGCTAGCATACACCCAATATCGAAATTGGAAGCGTCCACATGGACATGAATTAGCTTATTCCAAATCAAGCATTCTCAAGATTGGGGCTGAGCACAATTGTCTTTTTAGTTCATTGAAAGATGTCTCACATTCTTCAATCCATTCAAAATTAGTGAGAAGGTTTTACAAAGGCTTTGCAATGATAGCACACATGTGGATAAAGCCTTTGTAGTATCCACAATATCTCATGGAAGCTTGTAGTTCCTTGATTTTCTTTTGTCTTGGTAGCTCCGCTATAGTCCTCACCTTATCGTCATTCATTAAGATCCCATTCTTTTACACGATATGCCCTAAAATCTTGCCTTGCATAACCATGAACACACATTTTTTTGGGTTTAGGTAGACTTGATATATTCTCTACATTTGTCAAATATTTGCATCAGCTTTGGAATTTATGTTTACCTAATGTGGGAGTGTGTGCACAGGTCATCAACAAAAACCTCTAGGTTTGTCCTCAAGAAGTCCTTAAACACATGACACATCAGTCTTCAAAATGTAGCAAGTGCATTGGGGAGCCCGAAAGGCATCGCACCAAATGCAAATATACCCCATTTTGTGGCAAAATCCATCTTATGTTGATCTTTAAGGGCAATAGCTACTTTATTGTAATGTGAGAATCCATCAAGGAAGTTGTAAACTTCCTTGCCTGCTACTCTTTCTAATAAGTATTTTTTTATGGGAAGCAGATAGCTATCTCGAATGGTAGTGGCATTCCCTTTCTTCAAGTTAATGCACACATGCAACTTCCAGTTCTTTTTGGGTGCAACCATGATGGGGTATACCCATTTGATATGCTCAATCTCATAGATAAATCCCACTTCTACCAATTGATCTATTTCATCTTTTCTTTTGGCTTCATAATTATCATTGTAAGTGTAAGCTTTTTGTTTGGCTGGCTTAGTCTCTAGAGTCATAGGGATCCTATGAGAAAAAATTTCAAGATCCACTCCTTTCAGGTCCTTATAACTCTAGGTGAACACACCTCTATATGCTCTCAACAACTTGATTGACTCTCATTCTTCTTCTTCACTCAAGTCATGTCTGATGTAAGTACATCTCTCTTCTTCATCTTCAATTGTTACTACTATCTTCTCAGCATCTCATTGTTATCATAGGTTTCTCCCATGAGAGCTTTCTCTTTATGCATTTTGATCATGACTTTCATATCCTCTATTTCATATTTCTTGAGCACTTCAAAAAAAGATTCTTCCTTTTCCTATGTGGGTAACTTCTTCTTGATTTTCTTCTTCTCAATCTTTCCATCTTTTGGCATACTTAAATTCTTCTTATTCTTGAGTCCTAGTATCTACCCAATAGAGGTATTCCTCTTCTGATGCACAAAATGGCTCCATGATGATGAACCATCATCCTCATATGTAGCTTCCATTATTACTGATGTGCTAGGCTCAAATTCTTTGACAATCATGTCAAATGTGAGTGGTTCTATTGTGAATACCAATATGCCATAGCCATCTTCCTCACAATGAGGTGTCCATTATTCCTCATTTATAGCTATGTCCATCATGGCTAAGATTTCTACCCAACCATGGGGTTCAAATTCTTCATCTCAAAAGATCATAGGTGCATAGGCTTAGTCTTGAATAGATCTAGGGTTCTTGTTAGTACCTAAAGATGTAGAATTTAGTCTTTTTTCTTCCTTGATTGTCTTTGCACATTGATGAGTGTGTGTCTTCATGCATTCATGAAGATTTTGATCCTGTGGAATGCACTAACTCCATCTTATCTAAAGTTCTATGGACTAGGTTCCATTGTAAGGGTGGTACATCTATGTGAGAATAGTTTTTGAGATTGACTTTGGAACTTACACCTAAGTGATGTAAGTACAAGGAATTGGTTCCCCAATCTTGCACCATCTACAATCACATCATGAATGATCTTCCCAAAATCATCTCATAGGCGTGATTCTTTCCAAAATCACAAATGGAAAAAGTGTTTTCAAAGTTTACACCATAAGTAGTGAGAGTTATTCTTTCTAAAAACTCTAGGGGTTTCTCAATATGTCTGTCTACCTTTTTCAATTTCAGTCGAGTTGGTCTTAGGGCTAGCTTGCCCCAATGTTTCCATAGGGAAGTGGTGGCAATAGCTACTCCTGCTCTTGAATCTAATATCTCTTTACTTGTATAGGCCCGATAACTGATAAGGAGATACATATTTCCTTTCTCTCCTTCATCCATATCTCATATCTTATTGATGGGTATCTCTAGTATAGACTTTCATGATCCTGCCTGAGAATGGGAGTTAGCTACTTATGGAATTTTATGCAACATGCTTCCACAATTCGAGTTTAATCTTAAGTAGCTCCTTGTGGGGGCTCTCATCTAAATAAACTTAGATTCCCATGGTCCAATTAACTTTGGAAACTCTTGTAATGAATCAGATTCAAAGTCTAGTCTTTCATTTGATTGCACATCTTCTTGATCCCGCAAGATAGAGGGAATGTGCTGAGGGAATCGATCATGAAGATCATCCACTTCTTGAATAGGAGCATCTTCGCTCTCTTTGGCCCATTTCTCCTCTTGTATCATCCTCAAGAAATCTTGCGAGTATTGATTTATCGAGGAAGGAATTCCATCATATGTAGAATTAGGTACATAAACTTCCTGTGGAGGTAAGCTTACCTTTTCACTTCCTCTACTTTGAGCCTTATGCATAGCTATAGTCCGGGGTTCAGCTACTAACTACTTCAACCTCTCCAAAAGTCCTGAAAGTATAACTGTAGATTTCTTGAGTTTATCTGATTGAAAAGGTGGCATGCATTGAACATAGAATGAGATAGTTCTACCATTTTAGTACAAATCTTAGTCCTCTCAATATCTAAATCTACTCGGGGATACATTTGTCTAACTTAGCCACGTTTGGCCCTTCTTGAAGTTGATCCGAATAGGCCTTGAACGTCATGTCCAGGTCTTCAAGAGTAGGACTGACTAAGAATAATCCTATTGTGGGCTGAGGTGGGATGGATGGTCAGATTCGACGAGATGGTTGGGATGGTGGTGGTGTTTTAAAGTGCATTTGAGATGCGATAGATTCTTAGGACAATCAATTAAGAGATGTTCCTTTCCATAATCAATGACAAAAGCCTTGAATCACAATGGGTTAAGGTTATCCTGGTGGAGGTAGTGGACAATCACGTATAAAGTGATCTCCCTGAAATCGATAGCATAGTCCTCTAGATGCTTGAGGTATCATTTGTCTCAATGAGGGCCTAGATTTTGGATTTGTATACATCATATATTCAGTCTCCCAATTAGGTTCTAATAGAGACTCATATGGGTAGATCTCATTAGGCTCAAGTGATTCTGAGTAGTAAGATGGTGGGTTATCTACATGGTTAGAGTAAAAAATCTAAGTATTAGGGTCATTTTCTGAGAACATAAGGGATACTAGCACTATGGCTCTATTCAACTTGTCTTCTACGATGGCATATTTGACTCAGATTACATTGATAGGGGGTTTTGGTTGTTGACCAAGAATTGGTTGAGGTTTTTGTTGGGTTTGATAGTGTGGTTGATATAGTTGTTGTGGCCTATAGTACAATTGTTTTTGGTACTCGTTTTGGTATCTACTTGGTTGTGAGTATGGCTACTAGTAGTTTTTCCTCACTACTTGTTTATTGTAAGGGCAATCCTATGCAATATGATTTGTGCATTTCCTCTCTATGGTCCAATAATGGGCATTTAAGGTTCATATATTCTAAGTCATTAAGGGGAAAACATTAGTCGTGTGGTCTCCTCTATAAGAGTAGCAACATTTAGACCATTTGAGGGGCTTTGTACTCGAGACTCCTAACTTTTGAGCCACTTTTTTTGTTGATTTGTCAATTGGTGTTGAGTTCTTGGATGTAAAACTACTGGAACAGTCAAAATCCTTATAGATTTGAGAAGGTTCCAGCCCAACACCCATGTTATCCTCAATGTCAATACACATTCGTACACATCGCTCTATGATTTGAGGTTCCTTAAGATAGACGTATGTTCGTAACTTTTCCTTCAATAGCCCATCTAAAAATAGGGAAACTTGATTAGCCTGAGTAGGTAACTATGTGGTTGTACATCTTTCAATGTACTATCTAAACATGCACCTTGCTAATCTTATAGTTTCATGTGGTGTTTGCTTAAAGTTATGGATCGACGATGGTGGATTATGTTGGATGCCAGTCTTAGAGAACTCTTCTTTGAAGGTGTCAAATATTTGAGTGATGTTCCTAAATTGTTCCAGGTGTGATAGTTGAAACCATGTTAGGGATATGTTTTTCAATGTAGGCCCAATATCCTAGTATTGAGTGAACATATCATCAACCTTTTCAACTATTGATACTTGCTTGAATTCAGCCACGTGATCATAAGGATCCCCTGTTCCATCAAAATAGTTCTTTATGGATTTCACCAATTGGATCGGTCTCAATATTCTAGGAAATTTTATGGGTTAGGCAGAGGGAACTCTTCCATATCTTATTGGTGGTGCCTATGTCCTCTAGGCCTTTCCTTTTCTACTATATCTGTGTCTAAACCTCACCTTTCTTTCTTATAGTGGTATGTGCAAAACTCACTTTTGGTCATTCTTGGGTTTTCTTTTTGTGACTACCTAGGACATGAGAGGATCTAACTCCATGCTACCCATAAAGATGATTAGGTCTAGATGGGAGGAAAATAAATTCACCTTTCCAAGTGTATGTGTGTCTCCCATGTTCCATAACCACAAACATTCTTTCAGAAGTGTTATTTGAGTAGACAACCTTCCCTAGAACCTCACAATCTTTGAATTTGTAGATGATTATTCCATCTATCTATAGAAAGCTTCATTAGTGTCTCTATTCAAGAAGAGTTCTATGCTTTTATTGTCATGTTGAATCCATTCAGGTGTAAATATCCTAGATATAAATGACTTGCCTCTAGGTGTTCTAGGTTCTTTCCTAGGATTTTCATGATCTAAGTCTCTTGATTTTGACTTCGGAACAATCGTTCCAAACTCATCAGGCCTATCTTGTAAGCTGGTTGCCACATACATGGTTCCTTGCTTATCAATGTAAGAGCTCTCTTCAAATTTGACCACCATGTGTTCAAGGGTTGATCCTGGTTTCTGATTTGGACAATTGATCATTTCAAATCATCCTCATATATGCATGCAGCTAAGCAGTTGGTTTGGATATATTCAAGTTGAGTCTTGTAGGGACATTTTGGGGTTTGAGATTATCTTAGTGATCCCAAAAGTAGGGAAGAAATGGCCAGAATGCTTATGGGATCATGTTCATGAAGTGAGATCAAAGAAAGAGATGAAAGATGGAGAGAAACCACCATGAGAAGAGGACAAGTTTCTAATAAATCCAAATTTTTGGATTATTCCTTAAATAAGAGTGTTTCAATAATTGATCTCTCAAAGAAAAGAGGAAGAAGATGGAGAAACCATGGAGTTTCCACAATCCACAAGAGAATATGAAATAGATTCTATAGTGAAGAAGGAAACTTCCATAAGGTTTTCTAAGTTCAAAACAACAAAGCGTACATGGAGCATGGAAGTAAAGAAAAACACCCAAGTAAAATATACATTAACCATAGAGGAGCCACTACATGCAAAGCCACACTTATGACAAAAAATGTCCAAATATATGGATCCAATCTCCACTCAAACTAAACTTTTCCAACTAATAAGGAAGGGTAATATATTGAAGGAGATGATGGAATACTTTCCTACCTATCTCATTCAATGAGCACACTACAAAAAAAAATTCGATAGTGGAGAAACATAGCAATGGCCTGTAATTCCTTATGGGAAAAGTGAGGAAAACTTGCACTGTGGCCCACTCATCTAAAATCACAATTGGTTGATGGGCATATAGAGCAACCAATTGGTTTGCTAGAGAACATGCATTTGAATACTTGTGGAGTTGATTTCCATCACACTCTAGATCTCTGTAACTTGATCCAAGCAAGCAACTATGAGATGATTCTAGGAAGGCCTTTCATGCATCAAGTAAAAGTGGTGCAAGATTAGGCTAGCAATGCTCTCTATTTGCAACACTGATGAATAAAAATTAGAATCAACCTACACAAAATAATCTCAGAGGGATAAGGATGCAAACTTGTGGATTTGTAGGCAAGCTCACAAACAAGACAAATGAATACACGAAGAGATCCTATAAGTGTAGTGATTCAAGGCATATTTGTAGAAGATCCAACTTATATTCCTCAATCTTTCAATGATGAAGAATTTGAACTTCATGAATAAATGCAAATCTTAGCCTTGCCATGGATTTTTGGTTAATGAAAATGCTCTACCAAAACACTATGATTCAAAAGGTTATGCCCTTAATGGATTGTTCATGTTCATTGTTCTAGAAGAGATGGAGAAGGAGAGCCAATATTTGTTCGAGATGAGAGTTTTGATGATGATGATTTAGTTTCCATTCATGTTCATGTTCATGGATTGTTCATGTTATGACCTTAATGGATTGTTCATGTTCATGGTTCTAGAAGAAATGGAGGAAGGAGAGCCAATATTAATTCAAGATGAGAATTTTGATGATGAGGATTTAGTTTTAAAAAGGAGTTTTTGAAAGGAATTAATATTGATGGTTATATCAATAACTTATATGTATCCCTTATACAAAGTTTAGGAACCTGATGAGGAAAATATTACCACAATGAAGAGGAAGTCTGATGACTTTGAGCCTCTTGAGAACTTTCAAGAAATATGAATTAGAGAGACAATAGGTTGTGGCAATGAGACCTAAGCATCAGGCCAAAGTATGTGAATCATATGACAATCACGAAATGAATAAGAAAGTGGTACTTACACTAAAGGACCGAGAAGAAAACTGCACTTACATTGGAAGTGACATATGAGATATAGACGATTCTCAACTAAATAAGTTGTTCCAAAAGTATAACAATGTTCTTTCTTGTTCATATATAAATCTAAAAGGTGTTGAACCTCATATATGTGCCCATAGAATCCGTATGATGCCAAATGCAAAGCCTTCTAAGAAAAGGTGTTATACTTACATTGATGTATATCTAGCCAAAATTAAAGAGGAAATAGATGAGTTCTTATAATGAGGCTTAGTGTACGGCATTGAGCATATTGAATGGTTGTCTTGCATAGTGGTGGTGCTCAAGAAAAATGGTAACTAAGAGTTTGCATCAATCTAAAAAAAATATTCATGTTGCCACCATTACGAATAGTTATACTCTCCCAGTCATTGATCACATTTTGGAAAGGATAGAAGACAAAGAAATTTATAGCTTTTTAGATGGTTTCTTAGGCTACAATCAAGTAGCCATTTCCCAAAGATCAACATAATGAAAGAAGTTGGAGAAGCTTGGAGGGGCTTGGAAGTATGGTTGTCAAGTGATGACATTGGTCCAATAAACCAACATAGGACCTGCCCTTTCTCTTTGGATATGTAAAGTAGACCTTTTAGGCTTGTCATTACGTAATAAAACCCAATAGGTACTTTAAAATATCAACAAGAACAAGTTGATGCAAAATAGATAACTTGCACCTTGACTAGCTCACAAAAACCTTCTAAACATGGATGGAAGTTATGAGTTCAAACACTCAAAGTAGCCAGCACAATAAAAATTGGAAATATTCCTCTTAAGGGCATGTCATACATAGGTTTGGCTTGCTAAAATTCATAAAATCCCTAATCTATATCAACCAATGAAGGAGCAATCACCTTAACATTGATTGGATGTCATCTCGATATTTCAGGGATGTGCAAAAAATTACCCCACGACTGTGAAACTAATATTTATCCAAATTTATTAAAGAAAATTCTTTCAAAATTTTTAGATAAAACTAGAAACTAATTCCTTTCTAATGCATGCTCAATCATCCAATTTGGAGCTTTATAGAGAAAACCACAGCCTCTGTAAGTTCACTGTTGTTGATGAACATGGTCCAAAGAAACAAAGGAACAACACAATGATGATCCAAAGTGTATGTATATTGCTTCAATTTATCAACTCTGTAATGTAAAATTGATTTGGCGTCACTATATAGAAGCTTGAGTATCTATCCACGCCCCTTCTTCATGAATTCAAATTCGAATAGAGGTGGGCTTGGTAGTTTTAGATTGATTGGAATATTCTTCTACAATCTAGGAAAGGGGAAAGCTGATATTATATCTACTTCTTAATTTATTTATTGAAAATCAATCTCAACCACTCCAAACTCATAGCTAGTTGGCCTTTTAACATTATCTTTTACAAAGATAAATTCTTTGGTAACTACATAAGAAGCTGATCTTATGATCAAACTCTCAATACAATAAATGAATGCAAATAAATCTCTACAAGGTGTATATGTGGCATCCTTCAAATGATGGTTTTTATGTAGATTATGTCCACCTCAAGCATAATGAAATCTTGATGTTACAACAGCTCTCACTCAAGCTAAAGTATGCTTGAGTCTTCATTCTCTGATAGGTTGAATACCTACCATAGATTTGAATTTGCATATGTTTATGCCATCAAGTGCCTTTGTCATCATGTTTTCTATTTTCTCCTCAGTAGGAACAAATGAAATGTCAATTTCTTTTGCCATAAGATTCTCTCTTACAAAGTGGTAATGGAATTCTATGTGCTTTGCCCTTGCATGGAAAATTGGATTCACAACTAGATGCATGGAACTTACATTATCTCCAAGTATATGTTTTGATGTAGATCATGTCCACCTCAAGCATAATGAAATTTTGATGTTACAATAGCTCCCCCTCAAGCTAAAGTATGCTTGAGTCTTCATTCTCTGATAGGTTGAATACCTACCATAGATTTGAATTTGCATATGTTTATGCCATCAAGTGCCTTTGTCGTCATGTTTTCTATTTTCTCCTCAGTAGGAAGAAATGAAATGTCAATTTCTTTTGCCATAAGCTTCTCTCTTCCAAAGTGGTAATGGAATTCTATGTGCTTTTCCCTTGCATGGAAAATTGGATTCACAACTAGATGCATGGAACTTACATTATCTCCAATTATATGAGGTTTGGAACTTACAAGTCCCAAATATGAGTACAACTCCTTGAGCCATACTGTTTCTTGAGTTACAATATTTATACCTCTATATTCTATTTTAATTGAAGATAAAGCAACCATTGGTTTCTTCTTTAAACTCCATGACTCCAATTTTGAGCCTGCAAATGCCAAGTATCAAGGTACATCTTCTATCATTCTTTGCTCCTACCCAATCTACATCTTAATAGATTCTGATATCCAAATCTGAAGAGTAAGGATAGTAGATACCTTCATTAAGTGTTCCTTTTAGTTACTTCAGTATTCTCTTTGCAACATCCATGTGTGGACTTCTAGGTGAGTGCATGAAGTGACTAAGCACTCCCACACTATAGGATATGTGTGGTCTTTTGTGAGTAGCATATATCAAGCTATCAAATAAGCTTTAATGCTCTTTAGGATCATCAATCTGCTTACCTTCATAAACACTTAGTTTATGGTTTAATTCCAAAGGTGTACCTACAAGCTTGGTGTTCTCCATTATGAACTGGAGAAGTAAGTTTCCAATGTATCTTCTCTGAGTTCAATACATCCCTTTATTTGTATAAATCACTTGCATACCTAGGAAATATGTGAGCTCACCTGAGGCATTGATTTTGAACTCCTCTTGCATGTGTCTCTTGATCCTTTGAATGTCATTTAGATCATCACCTATCAAAATAATTTCATCTACATATACACATAGATAGATAACCTCATTGTGATCCATTTTCATGAACAAAGGAGGATATGAGTTGCTAGTTCTGAACCCTTGATCTTGAAGGTATGTTACCAACCTGTAATTCCAAGCTCAAGGAGCTTATTTCAATCCATACAATGCTTTCTTAAGTTTGCAAACATAAGATATATGATTATGGTTTTCAAAACTTGGAGGTTGTGACATGTATACCAATTCACTTATCCAACCACTTAAAAATTCTTTTTTTACATCAAGTTGGAGGGGTATCCAATTTCTTGCAGCAACTACACTTATCAATGTTATGATTGTACTCATCTTTGCAACTAGTGAGAATGTTTCATCATAGTCTATGCCATGCGTTTGTGAGCATCCTTTGGCAACTACTCTTGCCTTGTACCTACAAATTGATCCAACTGAATTCCTTTTTAGCTTATATACCCATATGCAACCAATTACCTTTTGATTGGGTGACACTGGAACCAAATACCTAATGTCCATCTCCTTCAATGCATCTATTTCTTTTTGCATAGCCTTTTCCACTTAGGGTTTTCCTTTGCCTCTTCATAGGTTGAGGGTTCTCTTGAAATTGAATCCTTTGTCAAGTAGGTAGAATGCTTTGTAACAAATGTGGAATCATATCCATACCTCTCGGTTGAAGTATTTCGATGGTGATGCACCACAGTGTGCTCTCCTTCTCGAGAGCTCCATGATGATATCCTCGGAGTAGAAAATTGAGCTCCTAAGGCCGCACACAGTACTCCGTACAGAAGCTGCATAATATGCAGAAAAACACAGTACACAGGGAGCATGAAGACAGACTTCTTAGTTCTTACAAATGCGGTCGAACTTACAGTCTGTGACTGACTAGGCCACTATATGTTTTATTAAAGAACATATACAAAGAAGTGTGCAGTGGCCATTTGGCCTTTCACATGGACACTAACGGTAACAATCTCCCACTATAGGCCAATATGGCCAAAGTAACTATGGGAGAAAAATAAATAATGATAAAGAATACCTAAGTGTAAGTATACAAACTATACCTCCCACCTGATGGGCATGTTACATAGTATACAAGTGAC
The DNA here is from genome assembly GCA_020310875.1 of Ceratopteris richardii. NCBI lineage: Eukaryota > Viridiplantae > Streptophyta > Polypodiopsida > Polypodiales > Pteridaceae > Ceratopteris > Ceratopteris richardii. The sequence continues at coordinate 87,080,466 of CM035415.1, forward strand.
TGTGTAAGATCAGGAATCAAGTAACCCCCATCAAGTGACAACACTGTGGAAAGCTATCCTATGGTAGAGCTTTAGTCAAAGCATTTGTAGCATTATCTCGAGTGTGAACCTTCTCAAGAATAATGTGCTCAGTGGCTAAGCAATCTCGAATGAAGTGATACCTCACCTCAATGTGCTTGGTCTTTGCATGATAGACTGGATTCTTAGCCAAAGCAATGGCACTCTGACTATCACCGAGAAAACGAGGTACATGCTGAGGTAAACCCATATCACAAGCAAGATGAGAAAGCCACAATGCTTCCTTACATGCCTCACTTGCTACAACATACTCTGCTTCTGTGGTGGAAACAGCTATACATTCTTGAAGATGAGATCTCCAAGCGATAGCACCTCCTGCAAAATGAAAAATGTACCCTAATGTAGACTTACAATTGTCTACACAACAAGCATAGTCAGAATCTACGTAACCAATAATGGATGCTTTTCCTCTACCTAAGAATAGACACTTGTCCTTAGTGCCACCCAGATATCTTAAAATCATCTTGACTGCTTCCCAATGTTTCTTGCCAGGATTAGACAGATATCTACTCACAACTCCCACTGCAAATGCAATGTCTGGTCTCGTAGCTACCATAGCATACATGAGACTACCAACAGCAGACTGATAGGGAATTCGTTCATGATTTCCTTTTCCTCATCTGATTTGGGGCAATCATCCTTGCTCAATTTCACATATGTGGGTAAAGGTGTACTCAATGCCTTTCCACCCTGCATATTGAGCCTGTGAAGTACTTTGGATATGTACTCACTTTGAGACAAGTATATGCATCTTTTACTCCTATCACGAGTAATGTGCATGCAAGGAATATGTTTGGCATCCCCCAAATCCTTCATATCAAATGTCTGACTCAACTTCTTTTTGAGAATTGACAAATCATAAGAGGACTTCCCAGTAATCAACATATCATCGACATAAAGTATCAAGCATATCAATCTGCCATGTGAGCATCTCTTTGTGTAGAGACAATGATCCTCATTACTTTGAGAATAGCCTTGAGACTTCATAAAAGCATCAAACTTTTGGTACCATTGTCTAGGGGACTGTTTAGGTCCATACAAGCTCTTCTTAAGCTTACAAACTAGACTTTCCTTGCCAGGAACTACATAACCCTTTGGTTGTTCCATATAGATCTCATCTGTAAGATCTCCATGCAAGAAAGCAGTTTTCACATCCATTTGGACTAGCTCCAAGACCTCCATTACAACAAATCCAAGCAACATGCGCAGGGTAGTCATCTTGACCACTACAGAGAAGATTTCCTCGAAATCAACACCATGTTGTTGCTTAAAACCTTTTGCAACAAGTCGTGTTTTATACTTTGGAGAAGCACTATCTGATGTGAATTTCAGCTTATATACCCATTTACATGGTAAAGATTTCCTACCCTTTGACAAAGGTACTAAATCCCAAGTACCATTCTTGTGAATAGAATCCAACTCACTCTTCATGGCATGCTCCCACTTGACATGATCCTCTGTCTGCATAGCCTCTTTGTAGCAAGAAGGCTCACCGGCATCTGTTAGGGATAACAAAATCTAAACGTGGAACATATCTATTAGGTGGATGTGAAACACGTGCAGAATGTCTCAATGGTTGTTGAACAGGAACATGTGCAAATTGATCTGAATGGACATTCTCTTGAACATCCCTATGTGCAACATTTTTATGCATGATAACCGAAGGACTAGTATCCTCAAACACCACTCTTCTCACGTCAACCTCCTTAGTGGGATGTTTATGCATCTTAGACTCATTGAAAATGACATCACTACTTCTAATCAGTGATCATGTTTCAAGATCCCATAAGCGATATCCAAATTGTCCTTCTCAACCATATCCAAGAAAAATGAATTTTTTTTTACTTATGGTCCAACTTTTGTCTAAGATTCTTGGGTATATAAACATATGCTTCACACCCAAAAACTCGAAGATGATCATAATATGGTGGCTTCCCTCTCCATAAATCTTGTGCCACTTTGAGACCTTTGGCAGCACTAGGTGAAAGGATAATCACATGAACTGGAGTCAATACTGCTTCTGTCCAAAAGCCTCGTGAGAGGTTTGCATGATGCAACATAGAGATTACTCAATTTTGAATAGTTCTATTCATTCTCTCAGCTACACCATTCTGTACTGGGGTATACGGAGCTATAAACTCTCTACGAATCTTTCTAGGGCTGAGAGGAAAGGCTAAATTCATGTGAGGTATACTTACCCCCATTATCTGAACGTAAAGCCTTAAGCTTAGTTCCTTTTTCAATCTCGAATGAAGCAAGCCATTTTTTGAAAGTAGGGAATACCTCATCCTTCGATTTGATAGGATATACCTAGACTTTTCTAGTAGCATCATCTATGATAGTGACAAATTAAAGTGAACCACCTAAGGACCTAGTGGGCATAGGACCACACACATCTATGCCAAATACAAGCCGTAGGCGATTCAGTAACAGCTAACAAGTGTTCTTTCTATGATACAAATAAAGGATAAAGTGAGCCAACTTTGCTTCCTTTTGCAATAACCATATTGCACTTTGATATGCGAAAGGACTGAGCATAGAAGACCACCTTGTAACCAAGGTCATCAAGTTGACCAACTGACATCAAACTGCATGACAACTGAGGTACATGGCGTACATTATGTATAATAAATTTTGAACCATCAATGAACTGCACAACCACATCTCAAATCCCCACAACATCACACTGGCAAGAATCACCAAGTCTCACGGTACCAAGAGACTTTGCTGCATAATTAGAGAACCATTCTCTATGTGGTGTCACATGGAAAGAAGCACAGAATCTAGCAACCAGGTGTGGGAAAGAGAATCATCCATAAGAGCCTCAAGTGGCACATTACTATCAAGTGTCAACACATCAGCATCATCAAAAATAGCATTAATTTCTTCAATCTTCAGAGTCGAGGTAGATGGTGTAGGTAATTGTTTAACATGCCCATCAACATTATGTCATTTACCTTTAGCATTCTTTAATCCATAACAATCTTTCTTCATGTGTCCTTTCTTATGACAATAATGTCATTCAATATCCCTCTTCCTTGATTTACTTCTACTCTTATTTTGTTGACCATTCTTTTCCTTGTTCTTGCTCCTGCCACGTTGTTGATTATTTCCTTGGTAAGAATCACGAACATTATATGCATCTCCACTCTGAGTGCCAACCATAGACTTTCTACAAATCTCCTCACTCAAGAGTGCTCCACATATGTCATCATAGATGAGTTTACTACTAGTTGCACTATTGCTAATAGCTGTGCAAAATGTATCCCATGATGATGGCAAGGTGCATAACAACAATACTGCTTTCATTTCATTATCCATATCCATTTTTTGGCGTGTAATTGATAGACTATAGCATCAAACTCATTTAGATGAGCAACAACAATATTTGTGTCCTTCATAGGAAGGTCATATAATTTTCTCATTAAATAGACTTTATTTGATGCCGTGTCTTTTTCAGATGTATTGCATAACTTCTTCCAAAGCTCCTCTGTGCTTTCACAGTCTAATACTGTAAAGTAAATATTATCTTCCATGTGCAAACGAATGGTAGATCTGGACTTTTCATCTAACTCATCCCAATCATCTTCATCCATGTCAGCAGGCTTCTTTGAAATTCCATTTACTAGCTTCCATTGCCTCCTTTGAATTAGCACATCTTTAATCTGATTCTTCCATAGAGCAAAGTTTGTGCCATCAAATTTTTGGATCTCAAAATGGTCTTTGCCCTGCAATTTATAGCTTCTCCTCAGAACACTAGCACTAGACCCTAATCCATCAGATGTGCCTGAGACCTCTGATGTCATGATGGTAGAGAACTGAATGGAATGATAATGGAGCTAGAAGATTCCGAACACCAACGAATAAGTGTATCAAGGAGTAAATGGACCACTGTATAGTTGAAAAAACCAAAAATCTAGAGAAATTTTTCCAGAATATCCTATGAAAAGTGAGCATATGACCAGTGTCAAAATATCATAAAACTACAAGTACTGACATGTTTGCCTACATAGTGAATCACTGATTCCACTGCATATAATCAGTTACCCAATAGAAGCCAACTAGGCTTATCGAGCACCTATGAATAGCTATCATACATCTCCTATGGCGAGGCTGGGTAAGTCTTCCACCTGCATCACCAAAGAGACCTCGACATATGGGTGTCTCCTAGCTAAGGAAACCTCACCACGACCCTCTTTATCAAATGTAAAAGGCTTTTTGCAAAGAGCATAACCGCTATATCAATGACCACATGGACATACATAAGCGGTATCCTTAGAAGCATACATGATGTGTGTGTGCTCAATATATGCAGTAAAATGACACTAAAAGGTTGAATGCACAGCCCAAAAACTAGCCAATAACACCTACAAGTGTCTGTCAACTCTGCTGTTTTTGGCTCAAAAAACCTGCATAAATTTGCAGCGGCTGCACCCACCAAAACTAAAATCTTTCAAGAAACCTATAGTTTTACGAGTGTAGCTGAAAACACAGCCCCAAAGGTTGATATTTATTTTCGTAGAAATACACAGAACACTCTTCTTGATGTTCTTGGACCTGTGTAAAGAGAACTATGTGCGGAAGTACTCCAAAATGGCTCCAAAGGACCCCAAAAATGCTTCAACAATAGGCTTTGAAAGCAAAGAATGAAACTTTGAAGGACCAAAACATTTCAAGGTAATATCAAACTTAGTCTTTCCCCTTCTTTAGACACCACAAGAGTGTAGCTTAGTGGCAAGAGATTGCCATGGTTAAGCGAGCTATAGGGGGAATAGTACTGGGATGGGTGACCCCCCCAGGAAGTACCGGGAACCTCTATATTCCTTGATCGTTGAGGTCCTCCCTCGCACACAGCGAACGGCACCAATGATGACTTCGGTGACTCGGATGACAAGGTATGCCAAGGTCTATGCCTTGGTCGCCGCCTTGGGGGGTTGCTCGCTTCGCTCGCACAAAAGGAACAAAGCTTTTGCGTCAAATTGCTCTGATACCAGTGAAGTATTTTGATGGTGATGCACCACAGTGTGCTCTCCTTCTCGAGAGCTCCACAAAGATATCCTCGGAGTAGAAAACTGAGCTCCTAAGGCCGCACACAATACTCCATACAGAAGCTGCAGAATACGCAGAAAAACACAGTACACAGGGAGCGCAAAGACATACTTCTTAGGTCTTACAAATGCAGATGAACTTACAGTCTGTGACTGACCAGGCCACTATATGTTTTATTAAAGAACATATACAAAGAAGTGCCTAGTGGCCATTTGGCCTTTCACATGGACAGTAACGTTAACATCATTGTCTTCTCTCCCTTGTTGACCTTCTAGGTGCTTGCTTGGAGCATTCTCCACACTCTTGCATTTTTGCTTTGCCTCTTGACTTCCATAGCTTGTAATCCTTTTTTCCTTTCATCTTGTTCATCATTTGTAGAACTTCTTGGAATCTTGGACATGTGTATCATGCTTGCTTCCTAATTGATGGAAATTAGAATCAAGATCATATGGTAGAGTTACCTTTTGTTTGTCTTCATCATACCAAGACCTATGTTCTTCAAATGTAACATCCCTACTTGTAGTGAATTGCTTAGTTGAAGGATTATAGAATTTGTAACCCATCTGAGTTGAATCATATCCAATAAATACTGCCTTTGTTTCCCTTTCATCTAGCTTACCCCTAATTTCTCAAGATACATGAACATATGCTAAACAACCAAACACCTTGCAATGTTCAAGACTAGGTTTTCTTCCATACCATGATTCATAAGGAGTCATGCCTTGGAGTGATTTGGATGGTAGTCTATTGACAAGGTACACAACAGTTGAAATAGCATCTTCCCATAGATAATGTGGAAACCTCTTTTCTTCAAGCATTGTTCTGGCTTATCCAACCAATTTCTTGTTTCTTCTCTCTACAGTTCCATTCAATTGAGGAGAGTACTTGGCATTGACTTCCCTCTTGATACCTTTATCCTACAAGAACTCATCAAATTCCTTGAAGAAGTATTCTCCTCCTCCATCAGATCTAAGTTTCTTGGCTTATCTACATGTATGATTCTCCACATGTGCTAGATACTTTTTGAAGAAATCAAAGACTTCATTCTAGCTCTTGATGAAGTATAGAATATTCCATCTACTATGGTCATCAATAAATAGGACATGATATCTTGATCCTACCAATGAAGGTTCTTGACTCGCCCCCATACATCTATATGTACTAAGTCTAGTAAGTTGTTATGGATGTAACCTTTGTGGTTGAAAGTTTATCTCTGTGCCTTCCCAATCTGACATGCATCACATATGTTGATCATTTATTGCTTTGATATGTTTGGAAATTCCTAAAATACTTTGATCCCTGTATATATCCTTCAAAGTTCTTTCATTCACATGAGCTAGCCTTTTATGCCACACTTCAAGCTCACTTAGGGTTTGAGACCCAAAGTTGAATAGAGCTATATTTTTGGTTTCTCCCACTTCAAAAGTAAAGAGCCTACCATGCTTCTCATCTTTGGCTATCTTTTTGAAGCCTTGATATGGAGGTGAACCTAACTTGCAATCCTTTCTCAACTATTCGGCCTACACTTACTAGGTTTTTTGTAATAGTGCAAAAATAGAGTACCTTGCTCAGAATGTTTGTCTTGCAATTAGAAGCCTTGACATTACCAATATTCTCCACAATATGCTTTGTTTCATCCCCTCTTCATAATCATTGTTGTAATCCCTTTTGTTAGGCCTCTATTGTTATTGTTGAAGTTGTGTCCACCTCTACCTCTATTGCTACCATATCCACCTCTTCCACTTCCTTTCTGGGTCTTCCCATTGAACCAAGAATTTTGAGTGGTGTGGTTGGTCTTATCACAGATGGCACAAAGGTTGAACATTTTGGACTTTTTTTTCATGCTTTGGTCCTTTCTTCTTCCCTTTCCACTTGCTCTTCCCTACAAAGTTGGCTTGGGAAGTGTCCTCTTCATCCTCTTCCTTCTTCTTGCCTTTGTGCTTCTTGTCTCTCTTATCTGCATAATGAGCACTAGTTGAATTACCGTGATAGGAGTTACCTTCCTTTATGTTATTGTTGGCCTCTTCATTGAAGAGTTGTCCAAGAAACATGTTGAAGTTTGGAGTTTGCACATCCATGATGAGATCATAAGATATGGTCAAGGATTGTCATTGGTTCTAATTCCATTTAGAATATGCCTCATTATGGCCTCTTCTTCAATCAGGTCTCCAATGGATGCTAACCTCATTCCAAATATGGTTCTTCCTTGCCTTTGTATTAGTAGAAAAGAAAGTCTCTGGGGTATCTCAAGTTTCTTGAGATTCCTTGCATCCTCTAATATGTGGTAATAGAAAATCAGAGATAGACTTTAGTATGTATCACCTTTCTTGAGCATCCCTTGCCCACCAAAGTGTGATCTTATCTGTTTTCTCTTGAGTAGGTCCTCCTTTGGATCTTGGAGTGGTCTAGCAAACCAGCATGCGGCCTACCCTAGCTCTTTGAATATGTAAATTAGACCTTGTAGGCTATGGTCAGAGCAATAAATACGAATAGGTACTTTGGAACATCAACAAGAACAAGTTGATGCAAGATAGATAACTTGCATCTTGACTAGCTCACAAAAACATTCTCAATATGGATGGAAGTTATGACTTCAAACACTTAGAGCAGCCAGCACAGTTAGAATTGGAAAACTTTCTCTTATGAGAATTTCATATATAGGTTTGGCTTTCCACAATGCACAAAAGACCTAATTTATATAAACCAATGAAGGAGCAATCACCTTAACACCGATTGGAAGTCATCTCAATTTTTTAGAGATGTGCAGAAGATGACCCCGATACTCTAAAACTCAACTTTCTCCAAATCTACTAAACCAAATGCTTTGAACATTTTTATAAATAAATTAGATACTAATACATTTTGAATAGATGTTGATGCATCCAATTTAAAGCTTTGTAGAGAGAGTTGTAGGCTCTTCAAGTTCACTGTTGTTGATGAAGATGGTGCAGAGAAATAAAGGAGCAACACAATGATGACCCAAGTGTATGTATATTGCTTCAATTCATCAACTCTCTAATGTAAAAATAATTGAAATTCATTATACAAACTCTTACAGATCTATCACACCTTTTCTTCATGAATTCAAATTCGAATTGAGGTGGGCTTAGGAGTTTAGATTGATTGGAATCTATTTCTACAATCTAGGAAAAGAGAAACTTGATGTCATATCCAGTTCTTGATTGATTGATTCAGAATCAATCTCAACAACTCCAAATTCATGGGCTGTTGGACTTTTAATATTCTCTTTTACAAAGATAAATGCTTTGGTAATTACATAATAAGGTGATACTATGATCCAACTCTCAATACAGTAAATGAATGAAAATAAAACTCTACAAGGAGTATATGTGGCATCATTAAAATGATGGTTTTTATGTAGATCATGTCCACCTCAAGCATAATGAAATCTTGATTTTCCAACACGTTACACTAATGTTTCTATAGAATAGTGGATATAGGCATTCATGCTTATGTCTTTTGGTCTAACAAATGCCCCTACTACTTTCCAACGAGTGATGTGTCATGTCTTCAAAGAATTTCTTTGGAAATACATGAAAGTATATGTGGATGACTTACACACATATTTTTCACAAAGACCTACGCATATCCCCATTTTGGAAAGATTCTTTGCTAAATGCTGGCAATACAGAGTTTCATTGAATCTAGAAAAATGTATCTTCCTCATAAGACATTGAAAGATCTTGGGACATATTGTCTCAACGAATGGAATTTCAACAGATGAAGAACAAAATTATGTCAATAGTGAGCTTGCCAAAGCCGAGGAATTTTATATAAGTCCAAGCTTTCATGGATCATTATGGATATTACCATAGGTTTATCTGCATGTATGCAATCATTGCTAGACCACTACATGCTTTCATTACAAATTTTGAATGGACCAAAGAGTGTGGCAAGGCCTTTGAAGAATTAAAACACAAACTTGTCACTGATCCCATTTTGAAAGTGCTAGACTAGAATAATATCTTCCATGTAAATGTTGATGCATCCAACTATGCTATAGGTTGCATAGTAACAAAGCCTATTACAAGAGGTAGGTTTGATTTTCCTATTGTGTATGCAAGTCAATAGCTCAATAGTACTAAGAAAAACTATACCGTTATTGAAAGAGAAGGCTTATGTGTGCATGAAACTTGTTTATGAGTTACAAAAGTATTATCTACCTTGTGTGCATCATTTGTAAGTAATTAAATGAGATTAAACTCTTGTTATAGATGATTAACACTAAAAAGAAGGATTTGTATAGGCTTGTGAGCTTTTTGGAAGGCCTTAAACCTAATCTATATCAGCTTTTTCAAGTTATAACACGTGTTGAGAGCTTCAAAATGAGGTAAGACATGCATTAAAAGGATCAACATTGAGGGAGATACAAGAACTTTGGTGACTCAACCCTGTTTGAAGCATCGAATAGTAGTGCACCTTTGGAAGCATCAAATAGTTGAGAGCATCACTCAAGAAAGTGTCTTCCCTCCTTATCTATCCAAGAGAATTGACACACTTGGAAAAGGAAAGCATTGAGAAGATTTCATCCAAGAGGTCATATTGAATCATCGAAGCTACTCAAGGAGAATTCTTGTTTGAGCATCTTGTTCATGCATCAAGTAAGAACTAAATCAAGCACATGAATACTAAGGTGTTTCAATCAACACAAAATGTGAGTGTCCTCAAGTAATTAAGATCTTCATCTTCTTCATTTTCGAGTTTAGGGAGGAGTGGGTTTGAGCATATGATGTATGTCAAATACTTTTGTAACTCACGTCTTAGTGTATGATAGTGGAGAATCATCTAAGGAGTATCAAGAAGCAAAACAAATTCAAGGGTGAATAAGAATTGAAAAGCAAAGAAATATCAAAAGAAGGCTACAATATTGATAACTAGAATAAAAGGAATGTCAACTATCAACTAAAATAACTATAGCTAGCTAAAGAATTGAATGTTCCCCTTAATTCTCACAGTGTCATTAGTGTAGGGCTCTAAGCATTATCCAACTTGGGATTTTGAATGTGGATGACTGAGTAGCATTGTTAAGAGCATAGAACTTTAGCTCATGGAATACCTCATGAGAGGAAAACATTAGTGCTAGGAGGTTTAATCACATCATATAAGTTGACACATTGTCTAGCCTATGATGAGAAGCATTTGGAGTTTTTCATTGAATGTGGGGCCCTAAGCATTATCCAACTTGGGATTTTGAATGTGGATGATTGAGTAGCATTCTTAAGAGCATAGAACTTTATCTTATAGAATACCTTATGAGAGGAAAGCATTAGTGCTAGGAGGTCTAAGAGCATCATATAAGTTGACACATTGACTAGCTTATGATGAGAAGCATCAGAGCTTGGCATCAAGTAGTCATCTAGTGTGCTCTAAGAGGCATTGATCATCAAAATTCACATAGAAAAATAGAGAGCCTCATAGCAAGGTCTCATTCCACTTATAAGTTGCATATTGTTTTGCTTGAGGCAATCAACCAACTAGGTATAGACCATGCAAAGTCACATAAATTTACTTTGAAGGCATTGGCTATAGTACCATTCTATAAGACATTTCCATCATAGCACCTTGTGAGGCATCACCCTCATCAAGTGTCCAATTGCATCTTTTGCTTGCATCAATTCAAGTGGGAGAATCCTCTCTTGAATGCAACAACACCTTGGACAAACCATAGAAATTGTCACCCAGCTTGAGCATTGGGTAGTGCATCTCTTTGAGATTGGTAAGTTGAAGTCATGGACATCGCTCATCTTGGCTATCTTTGAGCCACTTGGAGCCAAGAATAACCTATAGCTAGCACATAGTCAACCAACAAGGGGCATAAGGCTATCGGTTAGCTTCAATCTTGCTAAGATTATTAGAAACCATCAAATATCTCTTTTTGCTAGCATCTTTCAACATTCAAAATCTGAGCTATCTCATAGAATGACATCTTGTATCACTTAATTTGAAGTAAGGAATCTTAGGAAGAAGCAAACATTAGAAAGAACTTCATAACAATTAGAGGAGAAAGGACAAAATCCACTTTGGATAATCAAAGAAGCTTTAGAATTGGATGGATCAGAAACTGCATGTCCATTGTTTTCTTGGGTGGACTTGAAAAATATTTTGACCTTTGTAAGGAACACTACAATCACTTGGCATCATTTTATTTAGAAGAAAATAAACAGTCACTTGTTTTTCATATTTTTGCATGTCCTATATCAAGAATCTTTGACCTAGAGACCCTAGAAGTGAACCTCATTGAAAGTAAAGACTAGAGTATCAATTGAATTAATTGTGAACATTGAAAAGAAGTGGGAGTCATTTTTTATTCAATTTGAAATATCACTGAGGGGTTGAGGGGAGCTATAAAGCTAATGAGCTCTATCAAAAGTTTGAGGTGCTTTGGAAACTGCTACTCCTATTTCTTTAAAAAAACAAGGCCTTTTTTTTGCAGTAGTCTTTGGTGATTTATTGGGCATCTCTCGATTTGGAAGGCTTTGGGGCTATCAATTTGGGCGACCTCTCTCCCTTGGGGCATGAGGGGCCACCCTTGGGCAACCCCTCATCCTAATGGGCTTGGGGGGCACCTTTGGGCGACCCCTCACCTTGGGGTAACAAGGGCACCCTTGCCCTGGGGGGTCCACTTGGGCATGAAGGAGGCTTGGGAAAGAAATTCTTCCCCACTATCTCAAACAAGGATACAAGCAATGAAGCATAAGACTATAAGCAAGGACAAAGACCATTGAAGTTACTCTACCTCTAGGCAACAAATTGAGACACATAAGAACATAAGCAAGGATAGTAGGCGAAAGCCAGGGACAAATTACCACAGTCATTAAGGCATGAGAAGGGTACTTTATCTAAAGGAAATAATTGGTATGAAGAAAGGAGTATGACCCTAGAATTAGGGCATGCTCTCCTGTTACTCACATGCAAGGTCCCACGTTGTTGAGGGGTGTGAATGGAGACCAACGATAGATCAGAACTAAACTTGCTATGGCCTCACTGTGTGACTACATGCATGGAGTTTTTTAGCGTACTTTAGGATGTAAGATGTGATTCAATGATGTGAAAAGTGTTTATCTAGATGCTAATGGCCTAATCTAAACTATGACCATAAGGTTGTGCAGCTAGAAACCTGGATAGATAATATTCATATGATGGAGAAACTAAAGTTTCACTAGTAATGTGATCTCTGATGAATTCCTCTTCTTCTAATTCTATATTAGCTATGTTTTGCTTAGGTTCTTCTTCTAGTTCTATATTAACTATGTTCTGCTTAGGTTGAGAAGTATGAGTTACAAGTGAAGGTAATAAACACTCAAAAATGAAAGATGTCGAAATAGTATTTTCATTCATAAACTCTTTACTCACAGATTCGTAGACTCATTACTCGCAGACATCAGAAACAAATATAGAACAATATAAATTGCCAATTGATCAATGAATAATGCTAAAATTCTTTTCTTGATAATGCTAATGAATGGAAACTACTTCAATAACCTTATACAAATCTAAACACGAATGCTAGGATAAATTGCCAAAATGATTACAACTTTAAGCTAAAATATAAGTAAAGTGGAAGACGTGGCGCGTCTCAAATCTCCCAATCTTAATTTCTTGTAGATGCTCATCAATGTTTGTCAATGCTTGTCAATGCTCTGCAAAACAACATTAGAAAACATAAGTACATTTTATGAAACATAAAACACACATGCTTTACTTTCAATTTTTATCATTGAGATATATACACATTCATTTATTCATTTCTTCATGCATATCTACATTCAATATCATGCATCCTCATACATTCATGCATCTAACATGTAGATGCATTCTCACTATGCTCATGCATATGAATCTCACATTCACATGCACTCTCTCTTATGCATAGACATGCATTCATGTACACATGCAAACTAACACATTCTTATATGCATTCTAACTCATTCTCACATATGCTAACACATTCTCATACTCATGCTAAAACACATTCACATGCATGCTAATACACATTCTCATACGCTAACACATTCTTTTACTCATGCTAACACACATTCACATGTATGCTAACTCATTCTCATACTCATGCTAACACACAGTCACATGTATGCTAACTCATTCTCATACTCATGCTAACACACATTCACATGTATCCTAACTCATTCTCATACTCATGCTAACACATATTGACATGTATTCTAACTCATTCTCATACTCATGCTAACACACATTCACATGTATGCTAACTCATTCTCATCATATATGCATGCTAACACACACTCACATATTCATACATTCATGCATACTTACATGCTCACTCTCATGCACATGCATATACATGTTTTCATATGCATTCTATTATGCTCATGCATATACATATCTACTAACATGCATATGCACTCATGCTCACTTACACATGTACTCATGTACACTTGCATTCATGCACATGTTCACATCATTCATGCATATTTATGCACATGCATTTATGCATTCCTATATGCTCATAAACATGCATACAATCATATGTATATGCATCTATCTTACATACTTTCATATGCATGCTAACACACATTCATATATGCATGCTAACACACATTCATATATGCATGCTAACACACTTTCACATATGCATGCTAACACATACTAACTTACTTATGCATATGCATTCTCATATGCATGCATACATATGCATTAACTCATACCACACATACATCATGCTCATGCACACTTATGCATCTAATTCTTATGCATATGCACTCATACATACTCATACCCATACACTTATGCTTGCATACTATTCTCCTATTCATGCATTCATGCACACATGCATGCTCTCATCACTCTCATATATGCACCTAATATCATGCATACACATGCATACATATCTTCTTATGCATATCCACAGTATGCATATATCATGCATCCTCATGCATATCATCAAGTATGTATATATCATGCATCCTCATGCATATCATCAGGCAATCTCATGCATACATGCATCTAAATATCATGGATACACATGCATACATATCTTCTTATGCATATCTACATTATGCATATATCATGGTCATGCACACATGCATCTACATTCATTCATGCATATTCATTCATTCATTCATTCATGCATATATTTTAAATATGCTAATGAAATATATAATTTATGTGAGTAAAATAACCAAAATAAAATAATAAAACAATATTTACTCTCTCTCTCTCTCCCTCCCTCCCTCTCTCTCTCTCTCTCTCTCTCTCTCTCTCTCTCTCTCTCTCCTGTGCCTTCAGTTTTCCCTACGCGTGATGCTTCTGACGGTAAGCGAAGAGAGCACAAATAGCAGGGAAGAAGATGGGCATAAGCAAGACAAAAAGTCGTGTTGCACGTGCATGATACACATAGCAAACAAGAAGCCGAGGGTGTCGGATGCACCTGTATTTGAGGTTGGGCTCAGTAATCACTCATGAATCACTCGCAATATAGCTGTTTTCGACCAACAATACGAATCAATAGCTGCGAATGATAAAGGCTTGCCAAGATAAGTAATAAGTAGCCTTTGAACCATAGCTGAAGGGAGAGCTAGAGCAAGAGAAAATCCCAGCATTCTTCGCTCTTCGTCTCCGAACGGATTCTTTAATCGGCATTTCTTGCATTCTATCCTGATGTAAGCGCTCTCTCTCTCTCTCTCTCTCCATCGATCTCTCTCTGCACTGCACCCGAGTTTTGTCTTCTATCTCTGTAGAAGTTCTCTCTCTCTCTCTCTCTCACTCTCTCTCTCTCTCTCTCTCTCTCTCTCTCTCTCTCTCAGTCCTACGTGCATCCGCCAGGAGCTAGCGATGAGGGAAAAAAGCTATGCTCAATTAGAGAAAAAGGAAGAAGGAGAATCCCTACAAAACAACATAAGAGAAAAATAGAATTGTGCACACATATATATAGACTCATACATACATGCACACTAATTACCTTTTCATGCACAACACACTTTATCACATTGCACACTTTATTCACACACCACTCTTTAACACATTCACTTTAATTACACAATTCACTCACACCAATCTTTAACTCACACTCACATACACCATACTTTTAACCTACTTTAATCACATAACTTACTCACACCACTCTTTTTCACTTGCACTCACACACACCACATATTACTTTATCATATTTTATTTTGTTTTTATTTTTCTTTTTATTCTATTTCATTTGTTTTTTATTTGTTTATAATTCTTTAATATTCTTTAATTTAAGCTTACTAAAGTATAATGTACTTAAATATTTTAACATTCAAAAATATTAGGATAGATAATTAAATCATAGTATAAGATATATTAATCAAATATAAATTTATTTTAATATTCATTAATTCAAAGGTTTACACACATCACATATATGTAAATGAACATACACATATGCACCTATACATACATATACACACTGAAACCCTCACATACATTCACATAGCTCAAACATACTTAATTAAATACTCATATATATAGATAGACACATATGTTTATACCCTTAGCCCCACATACAAATGGGTACCATACACACAATCACACAACTACATAGACATTTAAGGTAAACCCTAATACACATATGCACAAGTAGGATATACAGATGGTGCACTTTCACACACATAGGTATCTAGACACTCTTCCCCATATTTATTAACACAAGAATTCATATGATGGGGTCTGATCAGATCACATCTTCATAGATTTTTCTACCTCCAGGTACTAGAGAGAGGTTAGTCAAATAAAGGAAACTTATCAAAAATGTTCGAGAGCATTAGGGCGAAAAACGGCCCAAAAAGGCTCGTGTAAGGATTTCAATTAGTTGTGCTTAATCGGGATTAAAGTTGTCAAATCCTTTAAGAAATTCCGTGTAAGTTTATTTAAAACGTATCTTATGCAAATTTTGAAGAGAGAGAAACTCGTATCATATAATCATGAAAAGTTTGTGTGATATCTTACGCCTCGAAGTTTGTGCTCACCGGGCGCTGATCAAAAGTCGAATTTTCCTCTTGTTCACGGACCTATATAATGTGTGCTGATGACGTTTTGCGCTTTTTTTCTCTACTTTTCATCGCAAGCCTATTTCTCCCTTTCACGTCATTTTAGCCACTTGCCGGTCATTTTTCATAGCAGACCATGGAGAACGTTAACCCAAATACTCTCGCTGAGCTTTCAAACAATCGAAATCATTGTGAAAAGTTCCATATCAACATTGTAGTTAGTCAGGAGTATGCGACGACAAGAAAAGTATTTTGAAGGGCTCTTCATCCTCCTGAAGTGGATGGATTGCGAAAGGAAGGCAAGAAACATATCGACATATGGACAGATGGATCTGTTTATCCAATTGATCCACAAACTGGAAGGTACCCCCCTTTTCATAATCTTCATGATCTGGTTAGATTTGTGGGAGATGGTGAGGATGGTTTACGAGGCTATTGTTCAAGGCTCTGGGATATTTCAAGGAATTATGCACAATACATAAACTGTTTACAAAACACACTACACCAGAAGAATTTACATATGAGGGAGCTAAAAAACAAATTATCCACTTTATCTTCTCAGTTAGAGTCTTTTCAAAAAATGAAAGAAACTCCTATAGGTTTGAGAATGCGGTCAAAACGAGTAAAACCTTTTTTAGATTTGACCGAAAAATCTTGCCAGAAAAAGAAAAGAATGAAAATTGTTAGAGATCATGTGACAAATGTGCTAGGTTTCAATATGTCGAGCAGTTTTGAGCGCATACATTTCTGTAATGAAATTTTGAGTCAAAATGATGTTTTAAGAATATTGAAACTAAATGAAAATACATGCTTGAAACGCTTTGTTTTTCAAAAACTCATGACAGAAATGAATCTTTTACTAGAACCATCTCAAATTCAGAATATTTATGATAGTGTTGGAGTGAGTAGGAAAGGTTATAGAGCAATTTCAAAATTTTGGTGTGAATTTTTAAAATTTAACAAAGTTAGAAGTTTTGGATTGCCTAGACCCCATCATGTAGGAAAGTTTCGGCTCTGCTTGAATAAGAAGATCACATCAGTATTTGGTGAATATAAACATATTCACGGTAACATGCCTTACGAAGTAGGAAAACAAAAGTTACATTTCACTTACAATGCATTTAACAACATATGGATAGATGTTATAAAACTTCAAACATACATGGTTCAGTTATATAATATAATAGAGCATGAATGTTCTGGTCTATTGAAATTTGTAATCAAACTTGATGAAGCTGAGCTTAAAAAACATCAAAAGATGGAGAGAATAAGCATTGCACTGATGAACAAAGCTTTGGACTATAGCCTTGGGAAATTTGATACTCCATGTCTCAAAGTACAATCAGAAATGGAGTTATGGTGGGTTGGCTATGCTCAAGTTCCATCTGAGAGCCATAAAACACTTAAATGGTTATTCTCATAGACAAACATTCCAAATGTTATCCAAGGGCATCATGCAGGAGAATTGTTGAATGTCAAAGACTACGGGAACTTTCAAGTTGAGTGGCATTTGAGTGGAGACCTAAAGACACTCAAATGCATGTTTGGTATAAGTGGGGGAGCAAATTCTAAGTACCCTTGCTTCTACTGCATGCAAAGCCCAGGCACAAATGGATGGATTGCTAGAGCTGAGGGTTGAAGAGGCTCCTTCTAGACAAAATGTTATCCTTTGTAACTACTCATCTTCTTCAATGATTTGGGATCCCATACTTCCAATAGCATTGACAAATGTACACATATGTACACTACATGCAGAGTTAAGAATCATTGACAAGTTGGTCCGTCTTCACTTGGATTATGCATATTCTATCAAGCCTACAACTCTTGCAGATGAATGCATAAAAAAATGTGAATGTCTTCTTTCAGAAATGGGATTTCATGGTGGTGATGTTCATCTAAGAAAAGATCCAAAGCTTTCACAAAATACAGGTGATGTTTTACAGGATGTCTCAATGGGAGGTGCAAAAGCAAGGAGATTCTTCAGCAACCATGATGGCAAACAACTTAATGCCATGTGGAATTCATGGAAAACGTTTTGTGAGGTCACGACTAATGTAAAAAGCAAACCAGAAATAGCAAAAAAGAGAATGGAGGTGTGGGTCAAACTAGATAATCTTTTAAGCTTATGAGGCAGCAGGTAACATCAAAAAGTTATGTGACAGATTTCAGAAAGGCGACCACAGAGCTTATAGAAACCATCATAGAGGCATGGGGTGCCAAAGACATAACATACTACTTGGTGAGCTCCAAAATGAGATTCTTCTGCTTTCCAGCATATTCTTCTTGTGCATGGTGCATTCTTTGCAGAAAAAGAACCACTTGCCATGTGGAACACCCAAGGCATGGAAAAATCTCATTATCAAGCAAGGACAAGCTTCTTTAGGTGTACAAGGAAAGGAGGAGGAGTAACAAAGAGCAATGCCTTCAGAGAGCTTTTTGATTGGTTCTTTAGAAGACAATTACAAAGGACCTCATGCCAAATATAATCAGAAGGATATGGCTATCTCCAGACAAAATCATCATGTATCAATATCACAAACTGAAAAAGACCACATTTCAAACAGAGCTTTAATATTTGCAATGTCTTTTATTTCTTTGAGAAATAAAAGATGTCATGTATGTACATTTCATGATGTATTATGCTTTGAAAAGAAATATGTCTACTACCATCAGATGACTTTGACCAGAGAATCAATAACAATTAATATTAGGCCATGGATCAATTACACCAAAAAAAATTGCAATGTCTTATATCACATTGGGCAATTTCTGTATATGTACATTTGTTGAGATATAGAATTTGAAAAAATCAAGTCATTCCTTGAGCCTTTTTAAAGAGCTTGGCTCTGGCAAATCACCTCTATATCTGAGGAACTCTTTTCTCCTCTATCCAGCAATGCTTTTTAAATCTGACACCCCTACAGCCATTGCATAGCTTGAATAACAAAGAAAGTACCCTACCCTTGAAGCATTGAGTCCTAGGGCATATCCAAAAATTCTGAATGCAGTTGCTCTTTCAAGCAGTAAAACTCTGAAAGCATTAAAGGGTATTGGAGTAAAACCCATGTATTTTGATAGAGTCCTCAAGCAGAACAATGCAAAGTCTGGCTCCTCACTATAGTGTTTGTGAATAACACAAAAAGTGTCTGGGTTCAAGTTTGGAAGATAGTGGATAATAGAATGAATATCCACCTTTGCTTTTCCTTTCTCTTCTATGGCTTTTCTTGTTCCCTTGCCCCTGCCAAGGTAATTGTCTTCATCCAATAAAGTTAAATGTGGTAAAAATGAAAAACAAGGTTAGATGAAGTGCAAGCACACTTTAGGAAACATGTGAAGTAACTTGAAACTATTAGAAAGAAAAGCAAGAGACACGACTGATGCAAGTGATAAGGGTCTTCAGAGAAATTCAGATAGTCGTTATCGCTTGCATTGGTCGTCATGACACGACCCATACAAGCGATAAGGCCCAACAGAAAATATCTGATGGGCCTAATCGCTTGCATCGGTCGTGATCGATTTCTGACACTTCTAATGGAGAACTTGGACAAATCTGATACAAGAAAGAGATTTTGCATTGGTCCCATCTCATATCCCTAACCTAAAGTTCTTGAGAATATAGTTAACTGTATACCTTGACGTCATCTTCCTCAAGTCCAAACACGACCGATGCAAGCGATGAGGCCCAACGGAAAATAACTGATGGGCCTTATCGCTTGCATCGATCGTGATCAACTTCTGACACTTCTAATGGAGAACTTGGAAAAACTGACACAAGATACAGATTTTGCATCAAGCCCATCTCATCTCCTTTGCCTTTAAATCATGAGAATATATTTTACTACATACTTGACCTCATCTTCCTCTTCAAGTCCGAACACGACCGACACAAGCGATAAGGCCCAACGAAAATTATCCGATAGGCTGTATCGCTTGCATCGGTCGTGGTCATTTTCTCACTAAAAAATGGAGATCTCAGACAAAAACTTTAATTCATACGAATATATCAAACAACATACCTTGACCTCATCTTCCTCCTCAATGAGCTCTTTTGAGTCAATACAAACTGTTCCTTTGTCCTCAGCGACATCCAAGAATGAATAGCCGCGCCCAAATGAGTATATTCCAAGTTGCTTCTGATGCTCATCAAACTCTTCATCAGCAAGTTTTGGCTTCTCTGAGATAGCTTTCTCAAAGCATTTTGAAAGAGCTTGTGAGGAATCTTTGAATTCTTCATTAGACAAATCCAAATCAAGACGCAAAAATTCCTCTCTTCTTTCTCCTTTCTTATTGATGAATCTCCTTGCAACTTCTTCTGCCTCAGCTATAGCTGCAAGGCAGTAGTCCTCCCTTAGATTGAAAAGTTCCTGAATGTAAAATAGAGGTATGAAGTCTTTCTCAGAGATAAAGTAAAAAGGTAGATTTGGGAGAAGTAGGGACTTCTCAGACACTTGAACTTCTTCAGTTGGCTCCCTTATTGCAGTCTTTGCTTTAAAAGTGGCCACATCAAAATCTTTGACCTGCTCTTCTTCTGCTTGGAGATTGATCTCCTCAACAATCTCCATGACACCTTTCATAGTTTTTGAGCTACCCTCAAGTGTCAGCTCTAAGCAAGGCTCGTCTTCATCATGAACATTTTCCTCCCTTTCAACTGAGATATGATCAAGCCATATCAAGAAAGCAATGTTTAAAGGGAGCAAGCAAGAGTCCTTTTCATGCTCTAGGCATAAATCAAGCTTCCCTGGCAAAGGGGATATCCTTTTGCATTTTCTTGTGATTTTAGCCCTATCTATTGGATCCTGCCCAAAGATGTGAGGATGGACATAGGTTTTCTGAGAAATAGAAAGGATCCTTCCATTGATCAACCCCAAGAAAATCTCCCACTCA
Organism: Ceratopteris richardii; assembly: GCA_020310875.1. Lineage (NCBI taxonomy): Eukaryota > Viridiplantae > Streptophyta > Polypodiopsida > Polypodiales > Pteridaceae > Ceratopteris > Ceratopteris richardii. The sequence continues at coordinate 87,101,492 of CM035415.1, forward strand.
TCCTTAAGAAAACTTTTCGAGTTCTCTAAGAGTTTTTCAAAATCAATTTTGGGGTTGAATATCGTCATTGCATCAGGAAAATAATCTACACTTAAACCCTCTTGAACCATGAAATCAAGAAGTTTCTCTGATGGAGAGACACTAAGGATCTCATTCATTCCCTCCATCTTAGCTGCAGCTTCTCTTGTATGCCTATTAGGAGAACACAACCGATGCAAGCGACTAGAGCGAGTCAACGTAGGTCAAACGGTGAAAATCGCTTGTATCGGTCATGTCGGGACGAAAGAAAAATACGCATGTAAGTGAGACAAATTCTCTGAAGGTTGAAAGTTTGAGTTTGTGAAGGAAGTAGCTATTTATAGGCGAGGAGGGAAGAAACGGTCAAATGACGGGGACCAATCATAGAGTGCCACGTGGCAAAGTGTACGTTGCCCGATGCAATCAAATCATGCCATGTGGCAAAAGACGTTGGAATTTGCAATGGCTATATGACGTGGACCAATCGGGGCATGCTACGTGGCACAATGGTCAACTCAGTTCTGAGACCTATTTAAGCTTCCCTATTCATTTGCTTCATTTTTTTTGTCAACACTTGCCAAGCGTCGAGGTTCCATCGCCACCAAGTTTTTTGGCTACTTCACAATTTCTATAGAGAGCGCTCTCTCCGTAAGGTAATGTGGACACAACCGATGCAAGCGATTAGGGACATCCGAGATTTTTGGATAACCCTAATCGCTTGGATTGGTCATGTTTTTTAAATAGCATCGAGTCCTTGATCATACCTTGCAAATTTTGGTTTCCTTTGTGTTTCTTGAGTATAACGCATTGTTACCTTTATTTTAACTTCTATTTATTGAAATATGATGATGAATTCAGGGATGACCGATGCAAGCGATGAGGGACATCCAGGCATTTACAGATGACTATTATCGCTTGGATCGGTCGTGTCTCTAGTGAGACAAATTCTCTGAAGGTTGAAAGTTTGAGTTTGTGAAGGAAGTAGCTATCTATAAGCGAGGAGGGAAGAAACGGTCGAATGATGTGGACCAATCACAGAGTGCCACGTGGCAAAGCGTACGTTGCCCGATGCAATGGATGGATGACATGGACCAATCAAATCATGCCACATGGCAAAAGACGTTGGAATTCGCAACGGCTATATGACATGGACCAATCGGGGCATGCCACATGGCACAACGGTCAACTCAATTCTGGGACCTATTTAAGCTTCCCTATTCATTTCCTTCATTTTTTTCTGTCAACACTTGCCAAGCGTGGAGGTTCCATCGCCACCACGTTTTTAGGCTACTTCACAATTTCTATAGAGAGTGCTCTCTGTGTAAGGTAATGTGGACACGACCGATGCAAGCGATTAGGGACATCCGAGATTTTTGGATAACCCTAATCGCTTGGATTGGTCATGTTTTCTAAATAGCATCGAGTCCTTGATCATAGCTTGCAAATTTTGGTTTCCTTTGTGATGTTTGAGTATAACGCATTGTTACCTTTATTTTAACTTCTATTTATTGAAATATGATGATGAATTCAGGGATGATCGATGCAAGCGATGAGGGACGTCCGGGCATTTACGAATGACTCTTATCGCTTGGATCGGTCGTGTCTCTTACAGTGTATGAGTCATTGATTATAGCTTTCCAATTATCTTTTTCTTAGTGATAATTGAGTATTTTGCGTTGTAAGATATATTTGATTGATATTTGATGATAAATTTAAAGACGACCGATGCAAGCAATCAGGGACATCCGGGCATTTCCGGATGACTGCTATCGCTTGCATCGGTCGTGCCTCTGATAGTGGAAAGATTCATTGATCATAGCTTTTTGAGAGTAAGTTTTGACAGTGGAAAGAGTCATTGATCATAGCTTTTTGAGAGTAAGTTTCCACTTTTCCTAATTCCTTGCCTAAAGACTCTGATTTTGTGCAGAGTATGGCTAGAACCAAAAAGACAGCAAGGAAGTTGTACCCTGAGGGTCAGGACCAAAATGCCAAGGGGGAAAATGTCCAGGAGCAAAATTCCCAGAAGGTTCAAGCCAATGTGCCAAACAAGCCTTCAAAAAAAAGGGTCAAGTACCATGTAAAGTCCTTGAGGGAAATTAGAAGAGCTCAAAAGTCTGTGGGATTGTTGATCCCAAGACTTCCATTTATGAGAATTGTCAAGCAGATCTCAGCCAACCTCTGTTCTTTGATGAAGACCTCATCCTTTGTCAATGTGAGGTGGCAAACTCAAGCACTGCTATGCCTGCAAGAAGCTGCAGAGGACTTTGCTATTGATTTTATGAATGATGCCTACTTATGTGCTGCTCATTCTCATAGGGGAACACTAATGGCGAAGGATTATGTTATTGTTTCAAGAATAAGATATAAATTTGATAAATCTCTGGTTCCTATTGATCACCACGATAAAAAATTCTTCGATATTTTAAATATACCTCCAGATCGAGCACCCAAAACAACAGTTGTCATTGAAGAGATCAACGCTCAAGTCACTCATGATCATGAAACTAGAACTGCAGCAAATAGTGAGGAGGAGAGGAAAAAGCACGGATTATTTATAGAGGAAAGTGTCATCTTAACCCAGATTCAAAAGTTACAGAAAGCAAATAAAGAGCTCCTCAAGAAAGGAGATGGGCAGGTAATAGTTAATGTTGCAATGCCATGGCAAAATGAATTGTTTCTTGAAATTAGACCTGAAGACAACAAAATGTTGAGGGAGCTTCATGTTGAAATATCAGATAGTGTGGTCAACATTTCACTCAGGTATATCTACTTAAAATGCTTTTATTTTGCATAATTTCCTAGTTCCTTAACTTCATTTTTATTTCTTGATTTGTAGGGTTCTTCTTCAACAATGTGAGGAAGCGGTTCAAAGAAAAGTATTTATTTTAGATCCTTTGGTGACACATTGTTTTTTTTCATAAACATGGAGATGCCAAGTCCTTTCTACAGGATTTTACAGAAGAGGTAGAATGTGTTACTTACCCATATATTGAAAAGTAAGTATTCATCTTCATTTTGCAAACATATTTGTTTCATTTAAGAAAGTATATTTACATGCAACTCATTGACAGGGGCCATTGGAGTTTGATTATTGTGGACTTCAATGCATATCAAGCTCTTTTCCTCAATTCTCTTCCATCACAGCATGGGAATTGCAAAGTCTAAGTTACTATACATTTTGTTGTTCTCTATTTCAAAGCCATGCCATCCATTCTGATTTTCACTTTACAATGCAGTGCTGCAAAGCTTCTCAAGATGCATATTGATCAGAATTTTCCTGGAATTGCTAAAATGAATGAACAAAAGCAATTTGGATACAGCCAAATTCCTGTGCCATTGCAGAGAGACTCAACATCATGTGGCTAGAGAGTGATTGCAAATGTTGTAAGATTCTTGGAAAGAAGGTTCTACAGTCCTGAATTGAATTTATCAGACTACCCAGATGCATGGATCATCTTGATCAGAGAGAGAGCAATAAATAGTATCATGAAACATGCAATCTGCCCACATAATCCAGACTCACCTCCACCCCCTCCACCTGATAAAAAACAGTCTGAAGATAAAAAGAAAGGGCTTCCTCTTCACTCACCATTAAAGCATGGGAACAACAAAAAGAGTCAAGCTGAAAGCTCCAAAAAGGGACAGAAGCAACAGAGAAAGCAGGGCTCCAAAAAGGATAGAAAGGGTTAAATCATTTTTGAGTCTTAGATTGAAATCAATTGTAAAACCAACCAAGGTTGGAAGATTTATTTATGTACAAATTGTATGTACTTATGCCAATCTTCATATGGAAGATGGTAATTGTAACCATATTTATTTGCCTTTACAATATTTATATGTTTGAGAAATATATAGTTGTATTGAACCTCTTGAGAGTTAAACAAAAGTTCATTGCATGGTCCAATTAAATTTGTTCATGTCACAAATATGAATGCATTGTGGGTTTCTTACTTCATTCCTGTTGGAAAGTTTAAATTGGAGAAGATACAGAAGGACATAAAGAATTAAGAGGACACAACCGATACAAGCGATACGGGGAATCGGAGAATTTTGGATTGCCCCTATCGCTTGCATCGGTCGTATTATCCATTTCATCGCTGTTGCTAGTTGTTTTTATACTCGTGAGTCAAATCTTTACGCAAGGTCACTTCTTGAAGTCTCTCGCGGTAGGTTGCTAACACAACCGATCTAAGCGATAAGGGCCATCCGACAATTTCAGATTGCACTAGTCGCTTGCATCGGTCGTCTTCACTTATCTCGTCTCCTCTGTTTTATGCCTTAAGACATGCTCTTCTAATATTGAAATACCAAACCTTGGATTGGAATTTGCACCAGGTTCTCCACACTCTCTTATATTACTTGTTATGTGTACCATGATAATTTCTCTTGCATTACTTGAGGACAGAAAAGTTGGATAGAATCAAATTATTTAACTTAGACTAATGTGCACCTTTGATAGACTGTAATTATTAAATTGAAATTAGATATTGAATTCTAGATCTCTTGTTCATCTAGAATTAACTTATGCAAGTTCTTGTATAATTATTTCTTAGTTGGAACCTCATCAGAATGTTAAGATTAAACAAATAAATGCCAATATGAGTTTAGATGAAGGGCGATAATTGAAGTCATCAATTCACTCCTGCAAAAAAAAAATCAATGGAAATATGAAATTAAGGACCTAAAAAATATCTAAGGATGTCTTGGTTTATATTCTTATCATTATACAATAAGAACCTCATCAAAATCTTGAAAGTAAATTTAAAAATGCAAATATGACTATAGACATTTAAAATTAATAATTTAACACACATTGTTTGTAACCATCCTGCAAAGAAAATTCAATGGAAGTATCAATAGAAGCTTCTATTAGATGAAGATACATTATGTAAGAATGTCAGGGTTAACTTGTTACAATCTTAAAGGTTGGAACTTAATCACCCTTGGTGGCAGGCAACTTATGCAAGATAATGATTTCTCTGATCTAATGTTAACTATTGCATCATCAATTGAGAATCTACATTGAGATGATACCTCATCAAGGTATTCTAGAAGCTCCCTTACATTTCTGAGATTCCAATTTGCCGTGATAATTATTTTCCTTGATTGAAAATCTGGATGAATCAATACTTCTAACTCAAATTCTGGACAGCTCTCCTCACAATTTCGCCTTAGCCTTAGACTTAGCCCACATCCACCCAGCCTAAGCTGAAAACGGCTTTCTATCACTCACAAAGCAACATCAGAAAATTTTGATTGATTGAAGGAACCCGCCGGTGAAACTATAACTAGCGGATTTCCTCTCAGAGCTTCATATTAGTTGTCGCCTACTTTTATCTATTCCCCTGATAGCTGAAGTCATCACGTAAATGGGGAGTGGAATCGATGGCAACCCATCACGTAGCATTGAATATATATCATCCCAGGCATACTAATATTCTCAGGAGAGAAAAACTTGAATTTAGGAGATTTCTAACCCCTAGAACGAACCCTGCCCGCGCACATATGCATAGGGAAGTTTTATTGATTGCTGCTTCTATGGACCTCCAATAGAAATAGGAGAGGCTCGTTTAGTTTGATCCCTCCGGTACCCCGCATGAATATTGAGGGTAATCCCGCAGTTCCTGGTTCGTGAACGCTGCGCCCGTCAGGCGGAAGGGAAGAACGAGCTTTCCCCCCTCAAAGAACCGCACGTGCAAGTTTCCTTGCAGGATGGTGCTTTCTCTCACCATCTTTCTTTGCGTCGCCAGCGGGCGGCCATTCTCCCTTAGTTTAGTCGGTAAAAGTCACCCGGAATCCGCGCAAGTGTGTCTGCACCCCCTAGACTTGACTTGACGAAAAATGTGTTTACGAAGAACAAACGGATTAAGCTTCCATAGACTTGACTTGATTTCGTTGTTCTTCCGTCGGTCGTTCCGTTGTTCTCGATATTCATGGCAGTTTCGTTTCTTTCTTGGCTTCAAGGAAACATTTTCTTTAGCTCCATAAGGTATTAGGCGCTATCGCTTCGCCCCATAAGGCGCTAAAGAGCTGATACCTATACCTAAAGGTATTAGCTCGAAAACTTTAGGTATTAGCCCGAAAACTTTAGGTATTAGCTTAACCCTTCGGGCCTTAAGTTAATGGGCTAATACTGTAACGGTAAACGTCGGTATTAGCTTGAGTCCAAGGCTATCCAAAGTCCAAGCTTTTTTTTCCACCTTCTATAGTCATATCCTAGAACCAGAGATTGTCGACATATCTGATATGAGATTGAAAGAGAATTGGGACTACTTTGCTATCCCATTCCCTACCTAAAACATCATCAATCTCTGAAATAGAGACTCTCCTATTCAACCACATTGTTTTTGTTTTCTGTAATAACATGTTTTTAAAGCATGCTACAAAGACATGAATAGGCAAAAACCATTGAATCTTTATCCTTCTCGAAATTCGGCCTGCTGACATTGCCTTTTGGATGTCAAATTTAATTTTGCAGAGAAAACTTGAAACTGTTGAATGATCAGGAGCATCCCAATCTAATGAAGAGATGCAAGGACCAGGTACATGTACCAGAATTCCATAAGAACTCCTCCCTGACGGCACTTGATAATCTGCATAATGGACAAATAACTCTATGCTATTGAAAAATTGAACAGATTTGTCTGCATACATGAGTTCTGCATGTTCCTTATGAAGAACTATGAATGTTCCTGTTAAACATTCAACAGGTTGCCATTCCACAATATTGGAAGGAAAGATATCTGCAGTACAAAAACATATGTTTTATTATACAAAATCAACTGGAATGATAGAAGAGCATTGTCAAACTTCACTTATAGTACGAAGGGAATTGCAGATGATTTTCTAGAACAAGATCCTTAGCAATGTACACATGTTGTACTCATGCAAACCAACTGCATCTCTTCAATTTGAAACTGAGAATACGTCCCTTCCAATGGTTTCGTGTGTTGTCTCTTTTGGCACGCTTGACTTTATGGGCACCTCTACAGCTAGGAAGCATAGTTACCCAGTCATTTACTTTTACGGAAAGAGGTTTCCACAAAGAATCCTCTCTTCTGTTGTAAACCTCACATGAAGTTACCCGATTGGAAGGACGACGAGAAGAAGAAGCCATTTGAACTTAGGAGAAGAAGAATGTCCAAAGCGAGAAACCGACGTTCACAAATTTTGGCAGTATTTATAGAGAAAAAGGCTTTGTACACGTGGAAACTTTTGATTTGATGTAAACCCTGTCGCTGAATGATCATGACATTTTGTGAACCCAAAAATATTTCGTATCTTCAAAAATCAATTCCTTCTTGGAAATTCGAGAATATGCTTTGTGTAGTGTGCAAAAGTATCTTTTTTTGCATCAAACCAAAAAATTGTACACTGAATACGAGACTCTTCATCACTTTAGCGGCGCTTTGAGAGAAAATTGTATTAAAAAAAGAAATTCTCCATACAGTTAAAAGAGACAACAATGTTATATTCTTGTACACGTGGAAAGACCCTATTTGTCAATTTCCTTAATTTCTCATTAGCAAACAGCCCCTTTTCGGCCGTGTTTTGCCCTAATGGAGTTTAGAGATATCCACCATAGGACTGAAATTCTTAAATTTCTTGTATATGAAGTCGAAGGATGAAATCATTCCGACAACTGCCTCCACCAAACCTACACATCGTCCCGATGGGCCAACCTGCAGATCATAGGAAGCAACATCAAATTCTTTTGAGAAAAAACTGATAAAATGACTTCAAATAAGATAATAAAAATGCTTCTAAATTCAAGTTAAGTTTCTGATAACAAAGAAAATCTTTAAAATTATGCAACTTTGAATTGGAAACTATTTTGTTCAATGCATGAAGTTTAAAAAAAAGGTTAAAAAATCCTATAACAGTCATTTAGATAGTTGTGTTACTGATCGTTCCTTTAACCCGGTTCAAAATAATATTTTTTTTATATAAGTATTCCATCCTTTGTCCCTTAGCCATCTACCACAAGATACATCTAACTAATTCTTCTATAGCAGACCTCCGCCTCATATAGCCCATAAATACATTTCACGAGTGGTTTCGAGACCACAACTGAATCATGATAATTTTTCCTTATTCTTTTTCTTTGTTTTTCTTTTTCTTTTTCTTTCTTTTTCTTTCTTTTTCTTTCTTTTGCTCATTTTTCTTTTTTTTTATCATGTCGCAGCAACCATTTATGTACTGTGTCATGTATTTGTTTTTCCTTTTTTTTCTTCGTAACTTTTTTGTTAAAGGGGGAAGGCTTAACCTCTATTCAGAGATGAGGTTCTAGATGCATGCTATAGTCAGAACTAGGATCTCATTAGCTAAATGTTTCAGAAATTAAGGAAGCCTACTTGTATAAAATAAATCTATTTCTACTAGGAGTCACAAGTCAATTTTTCCCTCCTCCTATCCTCATAACAAATCATAAGCTCCCTAAATCTTACCTTTGACTCACATACACATCCCTAATTTTATTTCTAATTCTTTATTTACATAATTTTAATAATTTTCCATTTATACCAGAAACATGTAAATTCCTAATTATGAAATGCATGAAAAACAAATTGTATATTAAAAATAAAGAACAATTAGAATTATCTCACCTGATTACCATCATGCTTTATCTTCATCTTCATCTTCATTATCCAAGAAGTCTTCATCTAACTCGTAGTCATTACTCGACCTTCTTTTGAATAGCTTAATTCTCTTACCTGCAATCACATTTCTTAAAGGAGTTCCGTCAAGTTCTCGTAAAGTATATGTACCTGTATCAAACACAGAAACAACAACATATGGACCAACCCATCGTTTAGTTAATTTTCGGCATGCATCATATTGAGTCTCAAAAGTATTATCATAAATGAGCACCCAACCCCCACTCTCTATCGATCATGGTTGTAGTTGATGTTTCTTGTCAAAGTGAATGTTATTAAACATGATGCTTTTAATTTTTTAGTAGCCTCTTTTAAATTCTCATTACCGTGTTTTAATTGTTTAATCCTTAATGCCAATAAATCTTCTCATGTTAAATTATCTTCCCATTTTAAACTTATCTAGTTTATTATCTGATTGTGTATAGAAAATATCGGCTTTTGACAATACATGAGTTAAGCCCGCATAAAACCAATAATTCTCATGTACATCATCCTATCAGCCCATAAAGCAAACAGTAAGTATTTTGGCCATTGCCCAATATCTCCATGGCATGCTTTTGAGATTTCCTTTACTATGGAAGGATTTCCTCGCTCAATCTTCCCATTTGCTTCTAGGTTGTAGGATGTTGTAAGACACAAACGAATCCCATGTTGATCAAAGAACTCTCTTGCCTCTCTAGCATCTAGCTCACCTTGATGTGCTACGACTTTCTCAACATATCAAAATCTAGATAAAACTTCTTCTAAAAGAAATAAGTATACATTATAGGTAGTATTAGAACAAGGTCCTCAACCTTCAACATGATTAGTTAAATCTTCATGTGCAAGTACTATATACCTCATACCACTATTGCTTTAGGCATAGTCACAAGGTTGACTACCCACTTGTAATGAATACAAGGTGGATAGGTCAGATGTAAAAAGCTCTATGTTTGACTGAGGAATGTAACTGACACGTAGTACATGTGCTCACAAAATCTTGTACAATTACATACATCCTTGACCACCAGTAACTTTTCCAAATCTTTTCATACGTCACTACAAAACCCCTATGACTAGCCCATAGGCTTTCATGCATATCCCTCATAACTTGCACCTGTAAATTTCTTAAGCCTAACACTCAGTGGATTTCTCACCTTCCCTTTAGCATGTTGCCAAAGATACCCATCTTTCAAAAAGAAGTTAAAATACTTCTTCCTGATGTTCTGGAATCAACTTGTTGACCAGCTTGGAATAGGTGTACTCAGATAATAACCTATATCTTTCCATTCTCCCTAATAGTCTTCATCACTAAATCGCTCATACATAAAAGTAGATGACTCATAAATAATTAAGTTTATGTGTCTATCCATTGCTTCTCTATCATCATCAAATTTTGCTCGTGAGAGCATATTAGCAATAGTATTATGCTTTCCAGCAATATGTACAAAAGCTCGATTAATAAACTTAATAAAAGCAATCCATCTTAACATTGCAATATCAAGAGATGAACAGTTAGCAATCAATCCTATTAATGGAGGAAAATCAATTTCAACAATTACATTAGCTCCAATAAAATATTCTTTATCTGTTTTTAAGGGAGTAACTAATCCCCATAGCTCTCTTTTAATCTGAGGATAATTTCTCTGTGTATCATGCAAAATTTTCGTCCCAAAACAAATTGCATATCTTTGCTCTTTCTCATCATCCTGTCTAATGACCCAACCTATACCAATAGGACTAGTATCAATGGTTAGGATTACAGGATTATTTCGTGAATAATCAATTCATTTCAAGATTGGAGCATTGATAAGCAATTGCTTCAGTAGTCTCATAGTTTTACTATGTTCTTCAGTCCAATAGAATTTCTTTCTCTTTCGTAACAGATCATATAACGGGTTTGCAATATGAGCAAAGTGAGGAATCCAAATGACATGAAAGACACACACACCTAAGAATCTCTGTACTTCACTAACATTGCGACACACCTCAGAAATTCTACTAATAGCATCAACTTTCTCTGGATAAGGACTATGATCATAATGCCCACATAAATGTCCAACAATTAGAACTTCATTAACACCAAAAGTGGATTTCTCTAAAGAGAAAGTCAGTACAACCTCCTCAAACCTTTGAAAGATTCTTTCACAATCAAAAATGTGGCTGAAGACAAACTTTCTACATCCAGATGAATCTAAAGTCTGATCTTTTTCCTTTTCCACATATCCTTTTATTTGGATATCATCCATAAGAGGCATTTTCACTTTGGGGATAAAGTCATGTAAGACCAGGTTCATAGCGTTCATCATGTGTGCCACAGAATTTGTTGCTCCTTGAGGTAAAGTACACATACGTACTAGAACCAAAGGAGTTTTCATCGTGGTTATATCTCTGCTTTCAATAGCTAATTGAAACTAAGCATATCCTAAGTACAGTTCTCCCATTGAATAGATGAAATGTCTAGCAAATGCATCTGCAAACTCATCGACAATGGGACATGTTCCTACATTTCTAATAGTGACTTTGCTAACAGGTTGGAGATCCTGTACAAAGTGTAACTTCCTGTTCATTTTAGGTACCATGAACCACCTATTTGAGTAGGGTGCTAATGATGGTTCTAAAATTCTCATGGCAATCTTCTCCTTTAACAATCTCATAAGCTCATGTAGATGAGTCTTTGGGACTGGTATCGATCAAAGATTCCATGGAATGTGTGGTACGGCAAATATAATCATTGGAGCTACAAGCTTTGGATCAACGCATCCTATTTCTTGTGGAAATAAAGAAAATGCATTTCCATGATGCATGAACATCTTTCTAAAATTTATCTTTTTCTATTTCTGAAAGAAATTTTTCTCCAAATCTAATATATTTCATAGTCTCTTCCGTAAATGTATGTCCGATTCTAGATCGGTCTCTAAGAATAGGATCCTTAGACACTCATCTAAATATATCATAACTATTTTTAGGCAATGGATGAGTTGCAAGTTTAATTTTCTTTTCAAGTGTTTTATATTTAGTTTCAATTTTAACTTCATGTTCTAGAAGGAAATTAATAATCAACTCATATTCCTTAATAGAGTCAAGAATGATCAAGTTTGATTCTAGTTTTTCTTGGGAAGCAATCTCAAGTTCTTCTATCAAAGTAGTGCTTTTTGAAAGCTGAATCATACATTCAATATTTTCTTCAAGTAAATTAATCCTAAGTTTCTAAAATATTTTTCATTTCTTTTTCTGAATGTTATGTAAGTTTTTCTCTTTTAACAAGATGCAAACTAGTAGTAGGAGTGCAAACTAAAAAATTTTCAAACTTATATACATCATTAGGCAAGACATCAAACCATTGTCCACTATTGTCTCGCTTGATAGTGGAATTAGTAGAAATTTCGATCGTAATAGGCCCCAAATTCTCTAACAGCTGGTGAATCTTCACAAATATGATTGTATGAGTCAATGGGGTTTCTTCGTAGATTTTTCCTATTTCTTGAATGATTAGGATAGACTGCCATTACTTGCATGGAATCCATCCCAAATCTAGACCGAATTCTTGCATATGCCGACACATCATTCATAGCTTTCGTTTCCATCCTCATTTCTGCTATAAATGGTTGCCCGAGAATTACTTCATAAGAACAATTGTCTTGTACAAAGAAATGAAATGCTTCTCGAACACCTCCTATCATAATAGGCACATGTGCACATGCACCTAGTAAGATATGTGATCCATTATCGACTGTTCTCATCCTCCAGCCATGTTCTTTATCTATAGGCCATCTAAATTTATCAAAGAATTTCTTTGAGATTATGTTTATCTCTGAGCCCAAATCAATCAGGGCCAGAGCTAAACAGGAATCTTTCTCATCACCAATCCAATTTTTTACCTTTGGAGTTCCTCGTGCCTAGAAGGATGTACTAGATTGACTTTCACCTTTCATCATTTCATCATCAGGTTGTATTGGACCTAAAAAATTCATGTTTACACTTCCAGTCATAAAATCCTCTTCCTCATCATAGTCACAGCATTTGCATATCCTCATCTTGCGGTAGTGGAAATTGTATTCTTCTAATAATCCTTATAAAGCTAACCTTGAACTCAGGTTTTGTGATTGAAAACACTTCCTCAAGGGACATAGTGACTTGGATTTTTAGTAGTATATCATTAAGGATCTCTCTAGCATTGTTCTTTTTCTCAAGCTCTGAGGTCATAATTGCTCTTGGAGTCCTCCTTCCTTTCTTCTTCCCTTTTTCCTCACCTTGTTTTTTATCATCTTTTTGCTCATTTTTAATACTTTGATTGATTATTTTCAATTACAGTTTGCTTCTTTTCATCTTTAGTTGGGGCATTTTGATTTTCCTATGATTGAGTATTTTCTTCTAATGGTTTCTTTCTTTCTCTGATTGAACTTCTTTTCTCTTCCTAAGACAAGTTTGTAGTATCTTCAAAGTGTACTCTTTTTTCATTATTAGTATTTCTCTTCTCATTTTCTCTAGTTTGCCTTCTTGTCACTCTTTTGTCTCTCTCTTCTAGATCATCTTACATGTCATCTCATCTCTGTTTCTCCTCAACATTCGCAATGTGAGAATTTACAGAGGCTTGGTCAATAGGAGATTGCCATGCAGTTTTGCACATGATTTCGTCTCTAGCTCTCATCAGTGCCTCCATAGAATAGGGATTTTGGCTTGCATTAGAAAGTTTCCTCTCATTTGATGGCTCTAATCTAGGAGCCGAGGTACTCAAAGTTGCATTGGAAATAGTTAAATTTTCATATAATTTGTTCATGCCTCCTTTTCCCCAATTAACGGCTAAAGGAAGTCGTGTTCTAAAGTCACATAATTTTCTATCAATTTCAACTATCAGCTGATTATCTTTCACGTTCTTTAACTCATCACAGGCATACATCTCATTTTCTTGACTATCACAACAAACATACCTTTTACCGCTCGTCCCTCTTTTATCAATATTTCTCTGGAAAGCTGGCTGAGCAGCGGACTGAGTAGGAGGAACCGGCTGATAAACTGGTTGATGAGGAGTAAATTGTGGCATAGCAGGTTGTATGGGTGTTGCCATATGTGCTTGGCCCAAGCCACTAGTACTGCTAGCTCTAGGCTCATGCAAACTCATGGAATACACTTTATTGTTTAATTGAGCAACCTCTTTGGAAAGAGATGTCTACATATTCATTACATTTTCAATTTGTTTACAGAAATATCTAATTGAAACTCGATTGGAGCCTTAGGGGCAACTGCAACATTAGCCATAGTTGCATCTATAGGCATTGGTATATTAGATTGCCCTATTGTAGGTAAATCCCTAGGCTAAGTAGAAATAGGTTTTGCATAACATTGTTTCATTTGAGTTACAACCTCTATTTCACATTTTACATTTTCCCAATCATCAGTCAAACCATACCTTTTGGTTGCTCCATGAAAGTAGAAGTAAATAATTTGGAGGCTTGAAAACATCAATGGGCATCATATTGAAGACTTTAAGGGATCAAAACAACTCGTGGAAGCACAAGGAGAACTTATCAAAGCAAGAAGACATCGAAAGGGGGCTACGTCGATCGAGATCTCAACTACTCGAAGGTTAGCAAGGGAGAAACTATCAAAAGGTAATATCAAAATCTTCTAAAGCATACAAACACTTGAGAATAAGCTAGAGAAGCATCTTAGAGCTCAGTATGGCTGATTATAATGCACAAATAGAGAAGTTAGAGAAAGGCAATTATCAACCATGGAAATTTAGAGTTAGCAACTACCTTATGGGCAAAGGATTGTGGGGATTCGTGAGCGGCACGGAGCCAATGCCTCATGTACATGATCCACCACTTCAAGGGTAGGCCAAGGCACTTAATGAATGGATAGAAATGGATAGGAGAGTCATATTCATTCTATCCCAACACATAAGCAATAGCATGATAGGGCATATACAAGACTTGGACACATCCAAGAAGGTTTGGGAGACCTTGGAGAGATTATAGTCTTCAACGACCAAGGCAAGGAATATTCAGCTCAAGAATGTGTTAAATAATCTTAGGAAAGCACCAAGTACTAACATAAATGAGTACATTTTGAAGGTTAAGGAGCTTGCAGATGCCCTAGGCTCAATTGGGAGCCCAATCGAAGATGATGATCTTGTTACACACACTCTCAATGGCTTGAGAGAGGATGAAATGTGGAAAGCATTTACCACATCAGTTATGTGAGGGATTCCCTACCGGAATTTGATCAATTAGTCACATTGATGGTGACCAAAGAGAGGAACCAAGGAGGTTCACAATCAAAGGGCAATCAAGCCCAATTTTTCTATGGAGGTAGATGCAAAGACAAAAAAGGTGGACAAAACTCCCAAGGTAGAGGGAGAGGAAGGTCAAACTCAAGCACAATCAACCAAGAAGGCTCCAACCAAAGCTATGGATCAAGAGGAAGAGGAAGGAATAGAGGAAGAGGTGGAAGATCACATGGAAGAGAAGCGTCCAGTGAAGTATTTTGACGGCGATGCACCATGATGCACTCTCCTTCTCGAGAGCTCCACGATAATATCCTTGGGAGTAGAAAATCGAGCTCTGAAGGCCACACACAATACTCCGCACAGAGGCTACAGAATACGTAGAAAAACACAATACACAGGGAGCACAAAGATAGACTTCTTAGATCTTACAAATGCGGTCAAACTTACAGTCTTTGACTGATCAGTCCACTGTATGTTTTATTAAAGAACATATACAAAGAAGCCATTTGGCCTTTCACATGAACACTAACGATAACACAATGATGCTACGAGAGAGAGAGAGAGAGAGAACTCCACAAAACTATTACATAGAAAATGATGTATGTTGTGGAGTATCAACGACTAGTGCATCAACTTACCATGGAATGTTCTTTCATAGTTGTCATTGAAAGACATGTTATAATTGCAATTGCCACATGTGCATGCATTTTCCAACGGATTATTTTCCTCTAAGTAAGGTTGCAATGGCATAAGCTATGATGTTATTAGAAAGAAAGAGTGATACATGGTCATGGATCATAGAGGTCGCTAGAACATTTTTCTTGGAAAATTGTCTTCTTGTCTTTCAAAAAACAAGTGGTTCACATATAGGCACACCTTGATGCTCACATATGGTTTTGCTATATAATAGCCTACAATACCTTTATAAATTTCTCTTTATATAGAAGCTATATGATTGTCAAAGGGATTAGATTTCACCTTCCTTAATGAAGGTAGGAGCTTCCCTATGAGCATTAGAATCATTATTTGGAACTCAAAAAAAGAAGCCGTATTGATAGTTCTCTCAAATTTATTTAAATCTCATTGCAAGGCTAAAGATATGTCAAACAAGAGGACAACAGCTGCTCCAAGAACGAATAATTCACGGCTTCTATAGCACAAAGCGAAAGACACCCAAGGATCCCAACAATGGATCACAAGGACAACATCTATATGTCTAAGGATCCTATATGTCCCTAGATCCCCACAAAACCACATGGATGTCATATGCCCATGAAAACTAGTGGATGCCATATGTCCCACACTTGGATGCCATATGTCCAAGTTATGTCTAAGGATCACATATGTTCTTGTATCTAAAAACCCAATGGCCTCAGTGATGTCATATATCACTAGTTCCCCACAATACAAACAAAAGGGTCATCACATGGAGGCTTGTGTTGAGATATCCATGCTCTACACATTTGTATTCACCTACATCAACTTTATCCCACATGCAAGGGTATTCTCACAATATCTAATGTACTCTCTTGCAAGTTCCATTTATACCACATAGAATTTGCCCTCTACTCCATATAAGGACCTCACTTCAGCTCTTCTAATTCACTCAAGTACTCCCATGAGGCTCTCGCCTTCAGGACCAAGATCCATGCTTGTCGTAAGTTTTCATTTCATATTCAAGTTCACTTCTATTTCATTAAGTCACTTGTTTATTTTTAACCACCATAGTTCGTTTTAGCTTGTGTGTTAGTAAACACATCAAGAAGTAATCCATTTGACAATGATAATGATGGATTTACCACATTTAAAAAAATCAATGAAATGGAACCCTAGGAGATAAAGCCAAGTGGAGGATTCTAAAGACTCAAGGGGGATCTCCCAAGAAGATTGTTGCACAAAAAAGGTGGTAACTTTTGGATAATAAAATCTAAATTACTGGGTTAGTAGTCCCAGATACTTTGAGCAAGAAAGTGACGATGAATGAGAATAAAGGAAAAGATAAATCAAGGTTCCTTAGACATAGCCATAATTAGGCAAGACCAAGCCAAGCAACCACCCAAGTACAAGTGAGAAGATTGTTGATATATTTAGGTAGTGATGTGTGTGAACACACTAGGAGCACTATTAGATATTCTTTCTGTCACTCAAATATGCCAAAACTGTGCTTTGAACTTACCAGAATTTCACCGAAACTTCACCAGACTATTATCAGACTATCACCGTAAGTGCACCGGAATGTTACCGTAATCAACTGCAATTCTGTTTGTAATTACTTCAAATGATTGTAGATGAAGTAAGGAAGTTATATCTAAGCTTCCTTTAGTAAATGAACTCTTTCTGAAGTTTAAGGAAAAACTTCACCAGTTCTGGATGTCTTTTACAGTCAGACGTAGTACTGTGTGTACTTGTCCCGTTTCACAGAAGTCTTTTGATCAACTTATAGTTGAGAATACTGGCTTCAAGATGAGCTATCACTCATGAAAAACTTTACACTATGTTACAAGATCTCACTTGTAGATGTACCGGAAAACATTTATTGAGAAAACTGTAACTGTTAACTAACTTTCACAGTAATATGAAATCACTCAGATTTCTTCACATACGAAGAATGCGCTCAAACTTTCACATGAACATGTGTTTTCTATTAGAGAAGATGTGTACAAAATAGCTTGGCCTCACTTTGCTCATAGCTATGGAAAACTCTCCTACTCTGAGTAGTTATTCCTTACCATCTCTCTCAGATGAATACCCGACAGTTCAGGTTCTATTATTCATCTCTACATACGCAATCTCTGGCGTCTTCTATATTACTATCCTTAGTTTCTATATGCGCTATTCTATTCCGGTTCTATGAGCACACTGCTCTTTTCTTCTCTCATCATATATTATGATCTTTTACCTCATATATATACATTTTGTTCCGAGATTCAAAACTCGTATTTCTGGAAGTTTCTATGAACTATATTACAGTCGTGAATTTGTCCCTTCACTAAGGCTTTGATTTTTTCCGAATGCTTTGTTTCTGCTTCTCTTTGTCTTTCTTTGTCTTTATGTCTATCTGTGTGCCAAATTTGTGAGTGATTCTTCAACAAAGATAGGTCAAACCTGCAAACAATAGTAAATTCCCATTCTTCATTCTGCACAAGATTAGCAGACTTTGTTTTGGGTGTAGAGGCCTCTGCAACAACCACTAGCCTCATTCTTCTTCGCCTTGTTAGTAGCCAGTTTTGGACAAATCTTTATGACATGATCATTTGCTTTAGAGTATTTGCAAAACAATTTCTGGTTTTCTATTTTCTTCTCATCTCTGTCATCCTTCTTTGATTGGGCAAGATGGGCAGATTTTTGCTTTCTAGTAGAAGAGCTTCATTTACCTTTGCCCTTTTGACTAGCTAAGAAAGCTTGATTTGCAACATACATAATGGTCTTGTTATGCCTAGACTGATCTTTGTGCAATAGAATAAAGACTAACTCCTCAAATGTTAAGGCATTTGGATTGCCTATCATCATAAAAAAAAAGAGTAGAAGGAAAACTCTGATATGAATTGGGAAAACCATTCATAACAGTCTGCACAAGTGAACTATCAAGCAAGACTTCATCAATAGAAATCAACTGTTCTTTCAAATCTTTGATCTTTGTCAGAAAACTATCCATAGAATCACCTTCATTCATGTGTTCACTCTCCAACTATTTTTCAGAGTTAAGCAACATGAGCCTCATTTCTTGCCTAGTATAAAGTGGTAACCGTATCCCAAGCATCCTTAGCTATTCTGCAAGAGCGAATGTGAGGAATAATGGCATGTTTGACCGAAAAGGCTATCAATGCATGTGCCTAAGCATCTCTGCCATCCCAATGAATTTTCTCTATAGTAGGTGCAACAAGAACCGCGGCACAAACAAGAACATGAAGAATAACATCATCTTCAATGTCATCTGCATCACCTTCAACAATTTTGTTTGCAGGTGTAATAGGATGTTTTTCAAGACCCTACACAATATTCAACAGTCCTTTTGCAACCAATACATGATTATCATATAAGCCCATAACGGGTAATTCATACCATCCTACTTATTCTCAACAAACCATATATGGAATAGATCACTGCTTTCATCCATGGCCACTGATTAAAATACCCTGATGCCAAAAAATGATTGTATCTCAAAAGTTTAAATAAAACTACGCTATCGAGTTCTACTAAAGCTTTAGAAGACTTCAAGATGCTTATACCGATGAATCAAAAATTGCCCACACAAGCACTGCAATAGTGCATTCAAACGCTGAAACGAACTCAGATCACGATTTCGGCTCAAAAATCACCTAATCACTTTGAGTGTGCTCACCAAAGTTTGTGCGATTTTGAGACTGTGATTGGAGGGCTGTTGAAGATGCCCTAGATGAAGCAGTGACCTGCTCTGGTACCAATTGTTGGAGTTCGAGGTCTGCAAAAGCATGCAAATAGCACAAGGAAGAAGAAGCTTGGAGCACAACACACAATATTGAATGTATTACCATTAGAATGTAGAAAGATAACTGAATCATTAGGCTTATAGGCGTATATACAAACCATGGGACAAAAACCTCCTAGCAAACAAATAATTGTAAAGTTTGAAGTAAATCAGTTCAGAATTGAAGCCTAAAGAAAAGGCGAAGTTTCTTGTAAAGTGAATTTTCAGATTTCACTAAATACAGTTATAAAGTTTTAAGTTCAGAAAGGTTTCTAAGCTACTGATGATTATAGAGGTGTTCTAACATCACTTTAGCTTAGTTCTAATTGAGGCGTGGCAATTTTCCGCAGTCTTGTTAGTGAACAAGCTTTTGTCGCGACATTACATAATCTCAACAAGTGGTATCAGAGCACAAAGGTTCTGAAAAGCAAAAAAGGTTTCTCAGAAGTAGAAACGGAAGTAAAGATACAAGAGAATTCGAAGAACTTTCACAAGAAAGGTGAAAGCTGAGATGATCAATAGCAAGAAGTATTCCTAAGTCACTCTCAAAGGTAAAGGTTTGTAAAAGGTAAAACCTTTTAACATTAAACTCACCGGTAGTAACAGAAACAAGAAGATTATGGTAGATCATATCTCTATTGACAAATTGCACAAAGATAATTATCCCGCATGGGTAATGTGCATGGAAGCCTTACTTATGAGTAAGGACTTAATGATATATGTGACAGGAGAAGAAAAGAAGCCGACTTTTGAAGACGACAGTCAACCAAAGAAAGAAGAGTTAGAAGCCTTGAAGTTGTGGCAGAAGAAAGATGCAACGGCAAGAGCTTATATCTATAATACCATTAGAGATCATCTACTACCGCACATTAGAGGTCTGGAGAAAGCAGAAGACATATGGAGTGCATTGGAAGATCATTTCCAAAATACGACAAAAGCTAGGAAGGCTAGCTTATGGTCAGAGTTTACAACGTTCAAGAAAAAGCAAAGTCAAAGCATTAGTGATTATGTCACTAAGATGAAAGACTTGGCGGATAGTCTTGGATCTATTGATGAAGATATCGAAGATCACAGGTTGATAGCACAAGTGCTTGCAAGACTGAGAGGAGATGAAAGGTGGAAACCTTTCGTACTCTAAACTGAACTTTCTTTAAATCATTTTGTACCAGATTTAAATCAGTTGCTTGGACTAATGCTAACGTTTGAGCAAGATTTGAAGACAGATGGAGATAAAGGACATAGTTCGGCTATGTACGCAAAGAATAAGAAGAAAGGTGATAAAGGTAAAGAAAAAGATGAAGAAGAGATGTCTACTCAAGCAAATTTTGCAAGAGGAAGAGGTAACGTAAGAAGTAAAAGTAGAGGTAAAGGAAGAGGTAATCAGACTAACAACAAGAAGACTTGTTGGATCTGTGGATTAAGTAATCATTTGGCTCATGATTGCTGGCATAATTCTCAAGGATCAAGTCAGAATCAGAACAACAACAGTAGAGGCAGAAGCGGAAGATATCAAAGAGGAAGACAAAGCCAAAGAGGCGGATATGGTAGAGGTGGAGCAAGAAGTTGGGGACAGAATCAGTCTCACAACACTACCTACTACAACTATGCAAATGATACGCAGAATGATAGTCATACAACGTTGATGATGAACTCGATAAGTATATCAGAGAATGAAGACCTCAAGGTATTCTATATTGACTCTGGCTGTTCAAATCATTTGTCAGGAAATATAGAATTGTTATCAGAACTTGAAGGAGGTATTTCAAATCATACAGTACAGACAGGTGATAACACAAAACATAATGTAAGGTCAATTGGAAAAGTAAAGTGTAAGAATGGAGCTGACCTACTAACAAATGTTTTGTATGTTCCAACAATCCCGAAGAATCTGATTACTGTGGGACACATAGTAGAAAAAGGTTTTCAAGTCAGGTTTACAAATGAAGGAGTATTTGTTGAAGATCCAGAAAATGGATACAATCAAATTGTCCATGGTAAAAAGGAAGGTAGACTTTTTACTCTTAAAGTACAAGGGAATGTTGGTCAAGCCTTGATCACACATGGTAGAGTTAGACATCTGGCATAAGAGATTAGGACATTTTAATGAAATAGGAATCAAAACTATGGTGGAGAAACAATCCGTGAAAGGATTACCAAATATGAAGAATCAACATATGATTCACAAGTGCGAAGCCTGTCAGATGGGAAAAGCCCACAGGTTACCATTTCAGAAGAAAGGGTACAAACACGATGATGTGTTAGAACTTATACATATAGATGTATGGGGACCAACAAAAGAAGGATCTATCAGTGGCTCAAGGTATTATGTTCTTTTTATTGATGATGCAACAAGATGGATAACTCTTTATGTTTTGAAAGAGAAGTCAGAAGTATTTGAAGCTTTCAGGCATTTTCATGCATATGTTGAAAGACTTATAGGACAAAAACTCAAAAGACTGAGGTCTGATGGAGGAGGAGAATATTTTTCTCGAGAGTTCAATGATTATCTGTGGAATGCAGGTATCAAAAGAGAAATAACTTGTAGGTATACACCGCAACAAAATGGAGTAGCAGAAAGAAGAAACCAAACTCTAGTTGAGTTTGCAAGAGCAATGCTAAAGGAGAAGAATTGTCCAAATTATCTTTGGGCTGAGGTTGTAAATACAGCAACATATCTGGTAAATAGATTACCATGTACAGCTTTAAATGGGATGACTCTTTATGAAGCTTGGTGGGGGAAGAAACCAACACTTGATCATTGTAAAGTGTTTGGATCAATTTCTTATGCTTATGTACCATCACAACTGAGACATAAGCTTGAACCAAAAGCTCAAAAATATGTGTTCATCGGATATGATGAAAAGCAGATGGGTTATAGGTTATGGAGTCCTCTAACCAAACAGTTTATTGTTTCCAGAGATGTGACATTTGATGAAGGAAAGAGATGGTATACAGATAAAGAGCATAGTGTTGAAACACGTGAAGAAGAGATGAGAAGAATTGAAAAAGGAAAATCACATATGCAGGTGAATGAAGATGAAGATCATATGCAGGCAAGTACATCCAGGATCGGATCAGGTATGAGAAACGAAGATGAACCAAGATTTGATGAAGATGTGTATTCAGATACACATGAAGAATATGAGCTAAGAAGGTCAAACAGAGTAAGGAAACAACCAACAAGGTATTCCTATGACACTTCTTATTTGACTCAGAAAAACTATGCTTACTTAGTAAAGGAAGATGAAGAACCTCAGAATTACAGTGAAGCAAAAGGTAAGAAACAATGGGAAGAAGCAATGAAGGAGGATTTCAATGCTCTTGAAGAGAACAAGACTTGGGAACTTGTTCCAAAACCAAATGGTAAGAAAGTGATTGGAAATAAATGGGTTTACAAAGTTAGGAAACTTGCAGATGGAAGGATAGCCAGATACAAAGCTAGACTGGTGGTCAAAGGCTATGCTCAGACACATGGCATAGATTATGATGAGACGTTTAGTCTGGTGGCAAAGATGTCAACCATAAGGACATTGATTGCTATGGCAGCATCAAATGGATGGAAGCTAAGTCAGTTGGATATAAAGAATGCATTTTTAAATGGATATATATCAGATGAAGTCTACATGGAACAACCTGAAGGGTTTGTAAATCCAGTTACCCAGATCATGTTTGCAGATTAAGAAGAGCTCTCTATGGATTGAAACAAGCTCCAAGATCTTGGAATTACAGACTTGTGAAGTATCTCAATGACCTTGGATACCAAAGCTCAAAGGCTGATGCAAGTCTACTCATTAAGAGAATAGATGAAGGTATGATCTACATTTGTATTTATGTAGATGACATAATAATCACAAGAACCTCAGATGAAGGAATTAAGGAGGTAAAAAGATTACTTGAAAAAGAATTCAAGATCAGTGATCTAGGAAAGTTATCATACTTTCTTGGAATGGAAGTTACATATACAAATCATGGCGTATATGTTTCGCAAGAAAGGTATCTCCTAAACTTACTGAAGAATTTTAACAAGGAGAATTGCAGAGAAGCTTCAACACCGCTTGAAGTAAATCATAAACTCAGCAAATATGGTGGTGCAGAGTTTAAAGATATGAAGAAGTATCAGTCGTTAGTGGGAAGCTTAATTTATGCTACACTAACAAGACCGGATCTCAGTTATGCAGTGGGAGTTCTCTCACAATTTATGCATTGCCCGAAGGATCAACATTGGGTTGCAGGACAAAGAGTTCTTAGATATATCAAAAGAACTATAAAAGAAGGATTATATTATCCTTGTACGTCAGATAGAAATCTGAGAGCATACAATGACTCAGACTGGGCAGGAAGTCAAGATGACAGAAGATCAACACATGGGTATATGATATACCTAGGAGATAAGCGTGTAAGCTGGTGTTCAAAGAAGCAACACACAGTGGCTTTATCGTCAACAGAAGCAGAATATAAAGGACTTGTGGAAGCAGCTAAAGAAGTGATATGGATGCAGACCTTGTTCAAAAGTATGGGTATTGATCAAGGTATACCTATCATACATGGAGATAATATGAGCTCATTGTATCTTGCAGCAAATCCAGTATTTCATGCAAGAAAAAAACACATAGAGATTCAATATCATTTCCTAAGGGAAAAGGTAATGGAGAAAGAGATTGAAATAGTATACACATCTACAAAAGATCAGATAGCAGATATTCTGACAAAGAGCTTAGATGGAGTAAAGACAAGTAGATTCAAAGAAATGGCAGGTATAAAAGAAAAGAAGAATATATGAAAGATCAGAGAATGCAAATTCCTGATTGAGGGGGAGCTGTTGAAGAATCACTCACAAATTTGGCACACAGACAGACATAAAGACAAAGAAAGACAAAGAGAAGCAGAAACAAAGCATTCGGAAAAATCAAAGCCTTAGTGAAGGGACAAATTCACGACTGTAATATAGTTCATAGAAACTTCCAGAAATACGAGTTTTGAATCTCGAAACAAAATGTATATATATGAGGTAAAAGATCATAATATATGATGAGAGAAGAAGAGAGCAGTGTGCTCATAGAACCGGAATAGAATAGCGCATATAAAAACTGAGGATAGTAATATAGAAGACGCCGGAGATTGCATATGTAGAGATGAATAATAGAACCTGAACTGTCGGGTATTCATCTGAGAGAGATGGTAAGGAATAACTACTCAGAGTAGGAGAGTTTTCCATAGCTATGAGCAAAGTGAGGCCAAGCTATTTTTTACACATCTTCTCTAATAGAAAACACATGTTCATGTGAAAGTTTGAGCGCATTCTTCGTATGTGAAGAAATCTGAGTGATTTCATATTATTGTGAAAGTTAGCTAACAGTTACAATTTTCTCAGTAAATGTTTTCTAGTACATCTACAAGTGAGATCTTGTAACATAGTGTAAAGTTTTTCATGAGTGATAGCTCATCTTGAAGCCAGTAGTCTCAACCATAAGTTGATCAAAAGACTTCTGTGAAACGGGACAAGTACGCACAGTACTATGTCTGACCGTAAAAGACATCCAGAACTGGTGAAGTTTTTCCTTAAACTTCAGAAAGAGTTCATTTACTAAAGGAAGCTCATATATAACTTCCTTAGTTCATCTACAATCATTTGAAGTAATTACAAACAGAATTGCAGTTGATTCCGGTAACATTCCAGTGCGATTACGGTGATAGTCCTTTAACAGTCTGGTGAAGTTTCGGTGAAATTCTGGTAAGTTCAAAGCACAGTTTTGGCATATTGGAGTGACGAAAAGAATATCTAACAGTTAGCAAACAAATAATTGTAAAGTTTGAAGTAAATCAGTTCAGAATTGAAGCCTGAAGAAAAGATGAAGTTTCTTGTAAAGTGAATTTTCAGATTTCACTAAATACAGTTATAAAGTTTTAAGTTCAGAAAGGTTGCTAAGCTATTGATGATTATAGAGATGTTCTAACATCACTTTAGCTTAGTTCTAGTTGAGGCGTGGCAATTTTCCAAAGTCTTGCTAGTGAACAAGCTTTTGTCACGACATTACATAATCTCAACAATCTTCACATGAACAATGTATGTTTGTAGTAAACTCAGATGTTTGGTACTTTGATAGTAGGACAACCAAACATATTACCTTGCATTGTAGTTTCTTCACTTCACTTGAGCCTACCCCTATAGGGAATACTGTCACATGCACCAACAACTCCTCTTATCCTATTATGGGAGTTTATAAGATCATTCTAACTACTGCGAATGGTAGTTCTTTTACATCGTCAGATGCTTTATTTGTGCCAAGGATTAAGAAGAATCTGTTATCACTTTTAGCTTTAGCCGAGCCTGGCGTGGTTGTGAAATTTGTTGATGATAGATATACAATTCATGATATATCAAATGTCAATGTCATTATTGCTTCTGGCATTTTATTTCATGGGCTCGATAAGCTCAAAGACTGTGAAAAAAAATATGTGAATGATTCAACATGTGTAGTACATGATTCTCAGGCTTTGTCAGATGCGCTTTGGATGCACGCTTTGGTCATCTGAATTTTGCTAGTTTGTTATGCCTACAGAAATCTGAAATGGTGTCCTCTTTGCCCAAAATTGATGCACCTCATAAACATGTATGTAAAGGCTGTACTTTGGGCAAAATGCAGTGTTCCTCCTTCCCAAAAGATGGTTCAATTCAAGCTACTCAAAAATTACAACTTGTTCATAGTGATGTGTGTGGTCCTATGCAGACACTCTCTTTTGGGAACTACCTTTACTTTATGACCTTCATCAATGATTTTTCAAGGCATGCATGGGTATATCCATTGAAAGCAAATTCCGAAGCATTTATGTGCTTCAAATAGTTTCTAGTTTTGGCTGAAAATCTGTCAGCATGTAAATTGGGCACCCTCTGATCGAGGGGGGGAATATACGTCTTCTGACTTTAATGCTTTATGTGCTTCAAATAGTTTCTACTTTTGGCTGAAAATCTATCAGCATGTAAAATGGGCACCCTCTCATTGAGCAGGGGAATATATGTCTTCTAACATTAATGCATTTTTGGCTGAATGTGGGATAAAACATTAGTGTACAGTGCCATATACACCTCAACAAAATGGAGTTGTTGAACAAAAGAACAGGTCACTCATGGAGATGGTGAGGTGTATGGTCAAGAGTCAGGCTTTACCACATAGTTTCTGGCTTGAGGTTGTCATGTGTGCAGCATATGTACTTAACAGGTGTCCCACTAAAGTATTGCAGTCTATCACTCCATATGAAGCTTGGCATGGTCGCAATCCATCTATTGCTCACTTGCATGTTTTAAATTGTCTTTCATATGCATTAGTGCCTAAACAACAACGCAAGAAATTGGATAATAAAGTAGTGAAATGTATTTTTGTTGAGTATAGTTCTGAAAGAAAAAGCTATCATCTGTATCATCCATAGGCTAAATGCATTTTGGTTAGTCGTGATGTTGTTTTTGTGGAAGATGTTATTTAGCCATTACTTTCATGTACTAAGGAGACATTAGTAGTTCCAAAGACATGCATGACACTTTGCTACCTCTTTTTATAGGTCGAGACTCTAGTGCATGTCCTAATGAGGCAACTTCTCAGCCTTTACAGGTTTCATGTGATGATGAAGATCATTCCATTTTTTATGCAAATTTACATGATGCACTTGTTGATGAGAAACATGATATTGAGGAGGCCAAAACTATGCCAAAATGGCTGGTGCGGACTTTCCTTGATAGCAAATTAGATGCACCTTTGTCATTTCATACTCGCTCAGGCTCTCATAGTGCCTCTTTTGCATCATATTGCTATGCTATAGCCGCCTCGAGTCTCTGTGATGAGAATGAGCATGTTTCATTTGATGAAACACAAAATTCTAAAAATTGGATGGCTACTATGCAATCGGAATATGATGCTATCATGAAAAATGGTACCTAGTCTCTGATTGCACATGGTTTTGAGAATATTCCAACTATGAGCACCTTATATGTTAAGCATGCAAATGATATGCTTCTAATCATTGTTGTGTATGTTGATGACATGTTGCTCATTGGTCCTCATGAGAAGCATATTGCAGATTTTAAGGCTAACCTGCATGCCTCATTTGAGATGTCAGAATGCAGCATTTTGGCCTTGAAGACTGTAAACCCATTGCCACTCCTATGGAGA
Source organism: Ceratopteris richardii (assembly GCA_020310875.1). Classification (NCBI taxonomy): domain Eukaryota; kingdom Viridiplantae; phylum Streptophyta; class Polypodiopsida; order Polypodiales; family Pteridaceae; genus Ceratopteris; species Ceratopteris richardii. Next base: position 87,128,987 of record CM035415.1, read on the forward strand.
CAGGTCTATGGTTGAGTCTTCGTGATGTTGGAGATGCATTTGATGTTGTTCTTTATCAGCAGGCTGTTGGATGCTTGATTTACTTATGCATTACTTGGCCAGATATTCAGTTTTTTGTCTCACAGATGAGCAAGCTTATGCATTTCCCAAGTGTGAAGCATTGGTAGGCGGTTAAGTGCATCTTTTGCTACTTGACTGGTACTTGGCTACTTGGATTGTTCTATCCCAAGGGGGGATCACTACCACCAGATTTACATGCTTTTTCTGACTCTGACTGGGCTGGTTGCTATGACACTCATATGTCCACCAATGGTTTTTGCTTCATGCTTGGTAGCTCATGCATATCTTGATTGAGCAAGAAGAAGCCTATTGTGGCCACTTCCAATTGTGATGCAAAGTATAGGGCAGCTTTCACAACGAGTGTTGAGTGTGTGTGGATCAGATGCATTATGGCTAATTTGGGTTTTGGTTAGTATTATGCCACTACCATCTTCATTCATAGTAAGAGTGCATTGGCAGTTGCAAGGAACCCTGTGTTCCATAATCACACTAAGCACATTGAGGTGCACTATCATTATGTCAGGTAGAGGTTCTCTATTGGAGAGATTAGTTTGGCATATGTGCCCACACAGGAGAACATTATAGACCTTTTCACAAAGGTTGTGCCTAGGGAGAAGTTTGAAGCTTTCTGCAAAGCTTTAGGCTTACTTCTTTTTGTGGATTGATTCCACATAGTTTGGCACTTCCCTATACTTGAGTGCCAGCTCCTTGTTCACCGCATCACTCTTAGGGGAGGATTTGTTGATATTTTAGGTAGTGATGTGTGTGCACACACTAGGACCACCGGGGAACCTTTTTGCCTCTTTAGGATTTTTTTTCCCCCAGATTGTATACACGCTTATAACCCTAACAAGTCACTTATCTTTGTACATTCTAGTGGTAATACATTCAGTATTGTGTGTTGTGCTCCAAAATTCTTCTTCTTCCTTGTGTTGTTCGCGTGCTTTGGCAGACCTCGAACTCCAACAAAGATGAAGGAAGAGAGCAAAAGGAAAAAGAACCACATGCGAAAGAAACCACAATGATTATTTTTTCAACGTCTAAGGTCTATCAACCCAAACAAAGTCATTATAGTAAACTAGTGGTTGATAGACACGACTCTAAACTCAGATTTTTTTATCTCTCGAAGAGATGATAATTGATAGAAAGGATTTAGCAAAAAAAATTTAAAAATATATATGTTGCACCATACATTATTCTTTATAAATCATTCTAGAGGTGGTAGGCAATCATTCTTGGTATCGGTGCTAGATGGAGACCTCTTTTCAATGAATGCTTCATTGATTATCATAATCAATGGATCTCAACTAGTTTTGGTAACATGTTCTCTTTCTCCATTGTTTCCATCTATGCTCAAAATTACTTGAAAGTGTCTTGAGTGTTGAAGGTCCCTCTTATCCACCCCTTCCCCAACAATCTTGGTTAAGGACTTCAATATAGTTGATGTGTGGAAAAACAAATATCAATATATCAACGGAATGAAAAGGACCGAATGGAAGCTCATCAAGTTTCACCTAAACCCCCATGCTTAAGTATGCTTTTACATGTGCGATGTTTCCTTGCCGTAATATCTCTATTGCTTTTGGCAACTCTCTCAAATCACTACCTTATCATTATTTGCTTTATGAACCTAGGAGGGAGCCTTGGCTTCATGTAGATCCCTCACCCTCTACTCTCCCTTGGTTCAACATGCATTTGAAGGCACTTGGAATGATGTTATCAACTCTAATACTTCCTCAACACATGTTGGATCCAAGATGTGAGGTCCACAAAAATTGCTCTCATGTGTGCTAAAAAAGAAAAGTTCTAGATTAGCTGAGAGAGAAGGGAGTTCTTTGCCATACTCAAGAGGCTAGAGGAAGAGGTGAACAAGGGTAAAGTGGATCTTCAACCTACCCTCTCGAAAATTTGAAGCAAACTTAGACTAGAAGAAGACTTCAATTACTGCTATTTGTAATCCTTTTCTAAGGAGATATGAATAGGCAAAGTAGGTAAACCATCAAAAGAGATGTGTGGATTCTTAGTAAAGAAGCAAATAAATTATTCTTTCATTTCCTTCAAAGATGTTATAATGGAATCTCTTTCCAATATGTGGTGAGAATCACTAAATTGGGGACTCCCTAAATGTCGTCATGTTGGGATCCATCATAGCCATTCCTTCTATAAGAGTCTGAGTACATTTTTTTTCAAAATCCATCATAGCCAAGAAGATGACATGACGAGGATGCTAAGAGAGAGAGAGAGAGAGAGAACTCCACAAAACTATTACATAAGCAACAATGTATCTTGTGGAGTATCAACGACTAGTGCATCAACTTACCACGGAATGTTCCTTCATACTTGTCACTGAAACTTATGTCATAATTGCAATTGCTACATGTGCACGCATTTTCTAACGGATTATTTTCCTCTAAGTAAGGTTGCAATGACGTAGCTATCATGTTATTAGAAAGAAAGAGTGATACATGGTCGTGGATCATAGAGGTGGCTAGAACGTTTTTCTTAGAAAATTGTCTTCTTGACTTTCAAGAATCAAGTGGTTCACATATAGGCACACCTTGATCCTCACGTATGATTTTGCTATGTAATAGCCTACAAATCCTTTTTAAATTTCTCTTTAGATAGAAGCTATATGATTGTCAAAGGGATTAGAAGCCACCTTCCTTAATTGAAGGTAGGACCTTCCCTATGAGCATTAGAATCATTATTTCCAACTCAACAAAAGAAGCCTAATTGGTGAATTCTCTCAAATTTATTTAAAGCTCATTGCAAGTCTCAAGATATGTCAAAGAGGAGGACAACATCTAGTCCAAGAACGAAGAATTCAAGGCTTCTACAACACAAAGCAAAAGACACCCAAGGATCTCAACAATGGATCACAAGGACAACATCGACAACAAGGAACCACCTACCCCATGATGTAAACCCTATATGTCTAAGGATCCCATATGTCCCTGGATTCCCACAAAACCAGATGGATTTCATATGTCCATGAAAACCAGTGGATGTCATATGTCCCACACTTAGATGCCATATGTCCAAGTTATGTCTAAGGATCACATATGTCCTTATATTTAAAACCCAATGGACTCGGTGATGTCATATATCACTAGTTCCCCACAATACAAACAAAAGGGTCATCACATGGAGGGGTGGTGTTGAGATATCCATGCTCTACCCATTTGTATTCACTTCATTAGGGGAAAAAATGAACCCTGCATGGGCCTTTTAGATTAAGAGTGATTAATGATGGACTAATGAGAAGAGGGTGGTGGCCACAGTCTACTCCCTTAATCACCTAGACTAAGCATAGGCTTCCCTTGTTTCTTTGGGGTCAAAGGTGGTATGAATGACTAAAAACCACAAGTTCCTCACCAAAAGGGGTTTGATAGGCCTAGTCTTTGGATCATAGCCATTGGATGGACTCAAGGATCTAATGGTGCATGTTAAAAGTCAAGAAAAAACTCGACATACAATTTGGTCCCTTAGATGTGGTAGAGATCTAATGGTTTAGCTTGAAAAACTTGAGAAATTGTGCTATTTTTATCTCCATCGTTGGATGAAATTAAAAGAGAATTGTTGGGATTCATTGAGCTTGAATTCAGGGTCCCTTTGAATTGCATCCATTGGATCACTTCATGATCTAATGGCTATGAATCTTCCTGCTTGAGAGGATCCCAAGACAAATTCACAGCCCTTTAATGGTTGGTCCATCTGACGGAAGAGATTTGACCCCGCCATGGAATTGCGCCTCCTATTTTGTCCTCTTTTGCTCCACACACTCTCTCACTTCATTTAATCCTTAAAATTTTGTCTTTTTGTCACAGGCACACTCTTCTCAATCTAAGCCATCCATGAGCATTTCATCCAATGAACAATAATACCCACGACTTTTCACCCCTAAGGAGAAGTTTTGTCTTCTTTTGACAGACACACTATAACAAATCGTAGTCGTTCATGCATGTTTATCCAAGGGATATTATTGCCCACGACTTCACTCAAACTAATCACATTTCTTAGAGCAAATATTGTATTGCAAAACCACTAGTGGTTTTTTTTTCGTGGCCTTAATCCCTCTTTTATTAGTTTTAATCCCTAAAAAGTAAGGATCCTTACAAGGTCCATGCAGGGCTCACTTTTAACCCTAATGTGCATCGACTTTATCCCACATGCAAGGGTATTCTCACAATATCTCATGTACTATCTTGCAAGTTCCATTTATCCCACATAGAATATCTCATGTACTCTCTTGCAAGTTCCATTTATCCCACATAGAATTTTCCCTCTATGCCATATAAGGACCTCACTTCACCTCTTCTAATTCACTCAAGTACTCCCATGAGGCTCCCTCCTTGTCCTTAAAGAACTCCAAACGGACAAAATACAAGTGACAAAGGTTTCAATACACTAGAGAAAGAAATCAATGAAATGGAACCGTGGAAGATAAAGCCAAGTGGAGGATTCTAAAGACTCAAGGGGGGAGCTCCCAAGAAGTTTTTTTCACAAAAAACGTGGTAATTTTTGGATAATAAAAGCTCAATTATTGGGTTCGGAAACCAGATACTTTCAGCAAGAAAGTGACAATGAATGAGAATAAAGGAAAAGATAAATCAAGGTTCCTTAGACATAGCCGTAATTAGGAAAGAACAAGCCAAGCAACAACCCAAGTACAAGTGCGAAGATGAAGGAAGAGAGCAAAAGGAAGAAGAACCACACGCCAAAGAAACCACAATGATTATTTTTTCATCATCTAAGTTGATCAACCCAAACAAAGTCATTATAGTAAACTAGGGGTTAATAGAAACGACTCTAAACTTAGATCTTTTTATCTCTCCGAGAGGTGATAATTGATAGAAAGGATTTAGGGAATAAGTTCAAAAAAAATATATGTTGCTCCATACTTTGTTCTTTACAAATCATTCTGGAGGTGGCAGGCAATTATTCTTGGTATCAGTGCTAGATGGAGACCTCTTTTCAATGAATGCTTCATTGATTATCATAATCAATGGATCTCAGCTAGTTTTCGTAACATGTTCTCTTTCTCCATTGTTTCCATATATGCTCAAAATTAATCAAAAGTGTCTTGAGTGTTGAAGGTCCCTCTTATCCACCCCTTTCCCAACAATCTTGGTTAAGGATCTCAATACAGTTGATGTGTGGAAAATAAATATCGATATATCAACGAGTTGAAAAGGAACACATGGAAGTTGATCAAGTTTCACCTAGACCCCGAGGTGTAAGTATGCTTTTACATGTGCTATGTTTCTTTGCAGTAATATCTCTATTGCTATTGGCAACTCTCTCAAATCACTACCTTATCATTACTTGCTTTATGAACCTAGGAGGGGGCCTTGGCTTCATGTAGATCCCTCACCCTCTGCTCTCCCTTGGTTCAACATGCATTTGAAGGCACTTTGAATGATGTTATCAACTCTAATGCTTCCTCACCACACTGTTGGATCCAAGATGTGAGGTCCACTAAAATTGCTCTCATGTGTGCTAGAAAAGAAAAGGTTTAGATTAGTAAAGAGAGAAGGTCGGAAATTTGAAGCGAACTTAGACTAGAAGAAGAGTTTAATTATTGCTATTTGTAAGCCTTTTCTAAGGAGATATGAATAGGTAAAGCAGATATACCATCGAAAGAGATTAGTAGATTCTAAATAAAGAAGCAAATAAATGAATTCATTTAAATGATGAGCATGATGGATGAAAAATGACGCTCCTTAGAGATTGGAATCCATCATCATTACAATGTTAAAGATTTTAGAACACTTCTTGGTTCTTCTCCCACTTAAACCAAAAATTAGGAGAAAATGCATATAGCCACAATCTCTAGGGTTACATGCCTCAAGCTCTTAAACAACAGCATTGATTGCCTTGATAGCATATCATCACTTCTGAGTTTCTTCCCTTTCGAATAGAAAGTGCCCCTTTTCTTTTATGGTCTCACCAATTAGTCTTTCATTTCCTTCAAAGATGTTATAATGGAATCCCTTTCCAAGATGTGGTGAGAATCACTAAATTGGGGACTCCCTAAATGTCTTGATGTTGGGATCATCAAGTTAATCCACAGAAAAAAAAGCAAGATCAAAATTGGAAATTGCAGAGCAATCATATGCTTTTGAAAAACACGTTACATGGATCTCCTTGACATGCAAGCACCACATAGAAAATGCTTCATGTAAAGAAGACGGAACTTCGCATCAAGAAGTGTCTCAAGTGATGTAGACTTTCCATTTTAGTAAATTGGTGTTGCACTTCGTTTTTTGTTGTATATTGATCTTCTTTGAATCCAAACTGTTGGTTCTTCATCCTATGTGCTACTATTGTTTCGAAGTCACTATGGAGAGATAGATTCATAAATTCACAAATTCTTCATCGATGTCAATCACCTCATGGATAGAGTGAGATAGCAGTAGTGCACTCTATTCATAGGATGTCTCTTATTTTAGCTATGAGCAGCTTTACTCATGATCATGGGAACAAAAAACAAGGCAAAACAAGAGGCATGTGCTTGCAGTAGCCCTTACATCCATGAAGTGATGGGGAAGCGAGTATGAACAGCAGCAACTGCTACGATTCTTTCTGGTGACACCCCGGGATTTTGATTCAATGCTGAATTGAAGAGAGTTGCATTAGAGAGATAGAGACACACACAGAGAGAGAGAGAGAGATTGAGCTATGCATGTTGTAGAGCGAATGAAAAATGCAGGTGTCAAAAAATGAATTGATTCACTATTATGTATGTATGTCTTGTTGCATCTCTTGAATGGACGAGAAGAATATACATGGGACCCTTTTCAAAGGGCAAAAGAGGAATAGTTTTAGCCTCCTGTGTAGCTCAGGTAACTACAACCTCTGTGGTGCAAAACAAAGAAAGCCACAACTCTTGTCACATTCACGACTACTCTAGCAAGCAAGTGATGCTTGTTCCCTACAGCACAATTACTTCAAAAAGTGAAAGTGATAGAGTAAATACTCATGCATGGATGAAACGAAGGGGACAAAGGAGATAAAGTACAACAACTATGCCATTCCTTCTATAAGGGTCTGAGTACATTTTTTTTCAAAATCCATCATAGCCAAGAAGATGACATGATGAGGATGCTGAGAGAGAGAGAGAGAACTCCACAAAACTATTACATAAGCAATGGTGTATGTTGTGGAGTATCAATGGCTAGTGCATCAACTTACCACGGAATGTTCCTTCATACTTGTCACTGAAAGAGATTTCATAATTGTAATTTCCACATGTGCATACATTTTCCAACGGATTATTTTCCTTTTAAGTAAGGTTCCAATGACATAGGCTATGATGTTATTAGAAAGAAAGAGTGATACATGGTCGTGGATCATAGAGGTGGCTAGAATGTTTTTCTTAGAAAATTTTGTTCTTGACTTTCAAAAATCAAGTGGTTCACATATAGGCACACCTTGATGCTCACATATGGTTTTGCTATGTAATAACGTACAAATCCTTTGTAAATTTTGCTTTATATAGAAGCTATATGATTTTCAAAGGGTTTAGATGCCACCTTCCTTAATGAAGGTAGAACCTTCCCTATGAGCTTTAGAATCCGTATTTGGAACTCAACAAAAGAAGCATAATTGATGAATTCTCACAAATTTATTTAAAGCTCATTGCAAGGCTCAAGATATGTCAAATAGGAGGACAACATCTGGTCCAAGAACAAAGAATTCAAGGCTTCTACAGCACAAAGCAGAAGACACCCAAGGATCCCAACAACGGATCACAAGGACAACATCAAGAACAGGCACCACCTACCCCATGATGTAAACCCTATATGTCTAAGGATCCCATATTTCCCTAGATCCCCGCAAAACCACATGGATATCATATGTCCATGAAAACCAATGGATGTCATATGTCCCACACTTGGATGCCATATGTCCAAGTTATGTCTAAGGATCACAGATATCCTTATATCTTAAAACCCAATGGACTGAGTGATGTCATTTATCACTTGTTCCCCACAATATAGAAAAAAGGGTCATCGCATGGAGGGGTGGTGTTGAGATATTCATGTTCTACCCATTTGTATTCACCTACATCGACTTTATCCCACATACAAGGGTATTCTCACAATATCTAATGTACTCTCTTGCAAGTTCCATTTATCCCACATAGAATTTTCCCTCTACTCCATATAAGGGCCTCACTTCACCTCTTCTAATTCAGTCAAGTACTCCCATGAGGCTCTCAGCTTCGGGTTCAAGCTCCATGATTGTAAGTTTTCATTTCATATTCAAGTTCACCTCTATTTCATTAAGTCACTTTGGTCTTTCTAGTTTATTTTGATCCACCATAATTTGCTTTAGTTTGTGTGTTAATGAACACATCGAGAAGTAATCCAATCAACAATGATATTGATGGATTTACCACATTTAAAAGAAATAAAAATGTCCTTAAAGAACTTTAGAAAGAGGACAAAAGAAATCAATGAAATGGAACCCTAGAAGATATAGCCAAATGGAGGATTCAAAGACTCAAGGGGGGATCTCCCAAAAAGATTGTTGCACAAAAAAGGTGGTAACTTTTGGATAAGAAAAGCTCAATTATTGGGTTAGTATTCCCAAATACTAACCCAATAATTGACGATGAATAAAGGAGAAGATAAATCAAGGTTCCTTAGACATAGCCATAATTAGGCAAGACCAAGCCAAGCAACCACCCATGTACAAGTGAGAAGATGAAGGAAGAGAGGGCAAAAGGAAGAAGAATCACACGCCAAAGAAACCACAATGATTTTTTTTCAACATCTAAGGTCTTTCAACCCAAACAAAGTCATTATAGTAATCTGGTGGTTAATAGACACGAATCTATCTCAGATTTTTTTTATCTCTCCAAGAGGTGATAATTGATAGAAAGGATTCAGGGAATAAATTTAAAATATATATATATATTCCATACTTTGTTCTTTACAAATCATTCTAGAGGTGGTAGGCAATTATTCTTGGTATCCATGCTAGATGAAAACCTCTTTTCAATGAATGCTTCATTGATTATCATAATCAATGGATCTCAGCTAGTTTTGGTAACATGTTCTCTTTCTCTATTGTTTCCATCTATACTAAAAATTACTCGAAAGTGTGTTGAGTGTTGAAAGTCCCTCTTATCTATTAGAATAAAGGAAGAAACTCCTGATCTACTATTAATCACACACTAATTATATTAAGGAGGAAGAAATAAAAGATATGAAAACATGATGAATTGAACTAAAGTAGAAATGGAAATGACTTACATGAGATGCTCTATGAGCATGGAGACTCCATGAGGAGAGGATGCACACTCTTGGCAATGAGCTAGAGTGGAATAACTTATGTGGAGTGAAGGGAAGCCGCCTTGCTTATATGGAGTTTGGGAGAATTCCCTTGCATGTGGGATAAATGAGATTGCATGAGAATGAAAGTAGACTTGGACAAAAGCGTGGAGCATGGAACTCTCTAAGGACATATGGGATCCTTAGACATACCTTGGACATATGGCATCCAAGTGTGGGACATATGGCATCCCTTGGTTTGTAGTTCCATGGAAAAATGGGATCCATGGTGTGTGGGACATATGGCATCCCTGGGACCTTGGGACATATGGGATCCCAAGACATATGCTTGGACATTTGGGATCCAAGTGGTTTTTGGGATCTAGGGACATATGGGATCCCTAGACATAAAAGAGGCTTTACATCATGGGGTAGGTAGTGCTTATGGAACCATTGGCCACCTTTTAGGCATTGTTCTTTTTGTTGTTGTAGTCTTCATGGGATCCATTGATGGTATCTTTGGTAGGGTCCTCTTCTTGTGGACTCCTTGTTGTCGCTTTTGAGTGTGGCCTTCGGTTTTGAGTGTCATGTGTTCAAGCCATAGGGAAGTTCTTACTCTTTTAAAGAGTAGTGTCTAGTCCCTTTACATGGGGCTTGGAATGATTTGGAGCTCAATGAGATTAACTCTTTGAAGAACTAGTACATTTTCATTTGAGAATGTCTTGAAAATAGAAGAGTTTTAAATGACATTGTGAAGGTCCTACCTTCTTTAAGAAGGTGGTGTCTAATCCCATTACAAGAGAGTTTTTGAATTGGAGATCTCTTCAACCACGTATCCTGATAATATATATATTCAATTACCTTAGTATTTTGATTCTCGTCCTCCATGTGAGCATGCCAAAAATAGTAGAATGATACAGAAAAGCATCAAAAAAAAATGTGCATAGTAGGTCACAATCAAAATTGAAACTTCTCCTTCTCTCTGTATTTCTCTCTCCAGATGTGCAGAAGCTACTTTCCAAAAGCTACTTGCCAGAGAATGATGCACATGATAATGTTCCAAAAAGCTTCTAAAATAAAGGCAAGGCAAAAGAAACGTGAGCAAACCTTCCCAAAGAATGCTAAAAAACATTGATTTCTCTGTCATTTTTTTTCTTAAACAGCAAAAAGGATTCATTAGCAGCACCCATATCTCTCTCTTCAGCAGACATGAATATCATTGCAACCATGCATCTGTTCAGCATTGCATGATGACATCAAGCATAATAAAAAAATGAAGCAGTACACATGCCGAGCCACTAGCCGACCATTTTGGCACTGTTTCTCTCTCGAATAGACTTGCATGAAGAAGTTTAGTGAACTGGCGGCTCCGATGTGAGTAACTATCTCTCTGGCGGTGAAGACAACCAATCTCCTCCATACTTATGTAGGTCCTCCATACTTCCTCAGGTTTTCATGTCGTCAGGTGCAACTAACGATGTCAAAGAGAAGAACATTTGATGCTTGGAAGACGAGTTCAACAGATCTTGCTTCTGCATGCTACCCACTATCTCGATCTGTTATGTCAATACCTTGCAGCAGCTATCATACTCGCAGCGCATTTCAATTTCCTCCACAGTCCCATCCTTGTTCGGATTAGTGGTGCACCTCTGTTCTCTATCTTGCAAACACAAGGTGACAAGAACAATAGATGCGAATGCCCCAAAAACATGGGCACTACGCTTGTTTTCTTCACAACCTCCTTCATTTCTCTCTCTAAACATGTGTGGCTGGACACACCGTTGTCTCTTCTTTCACAAAATAGTGAGCCTATCCTTATCTCTACACTCAAGTTTCACTTTTACCTTCTTAGCCCGTAGTGAGCACGCTCCCAGAACCAGTCAGTGATGGTGTCAAGCCAAGCTCTTGGAGCGCAATAGGTATGGTTGATCTGGCATTGAGGCGACCATCTATATCTCCGTTCCACAGACTCAAGTCTTCCACAGACTCAAATCAATCCGACTGTGCTAATAGTCATTGTCTTGTGGTTGAGGATAAGAGAAATGGTGTTTCAATGGCCTCACCTTGGCATCATTCCCTTCACTATGTTATCATCATGCTCAGAATGTTGCTTTAAGATCTAGAAGAATAGCGAGCTCCTCTTGCATGTGTCATCCACAGCTCCCGGCTCCCGAGAACTCTTTCTGAGTCATTGAAACAGTCGGCCTCTTACTCAAGCTTGCTTTCTCGATACCAGTGATCAAAAGCACTACTATTAGAGTGTTCAAAAGCACAATTCAGCACTATTATTATAGTGCTCAAAAAAACTATTATTACAAACTAGTGTTGAAAACACGATATTTCATGGAGCATTACAAATACAGTGCACTAAAGAAAACATTCAAATATGAAATGTATGAAAAAGAAAATATACCATGCACAGGAGGGAAGGAGGGAAAAAAAAGGCATGAATATCAACAAATAGTAACTAGAAAATAATAATAACCAAGATCTAAGACTGAAAACAAAACAACTTATGCTTTGATACCATATTAGAATAAAGAAAGAAACTACTAATCTACTATTAATCACATACTAATTAGATTAATGGGGAAGAAATAAAAGATATGAAAACATGATGAAATGAATTAAAGTAGAAATGGAAGTGACTTACATGAGATACTCTATGAGCATCGAGACTCCATGAGGATAGGATGCACACTCTTGGCCAATGAGCTAGAGTGGAATGACTAATGTGGAGCGAAGGGAGGCCTTGCTTATATGGAGTTTGGGAGAATTCCCTTGCATGTGGGATAAATGAGATTGCATCAGAATGAAAGTAGACTTCGACAAAAGGGTGGAGCATAGAACTCTCAACATTATCCACCCCTTCCCCAACAATCTTGGTTAAGGATTTCAATATATTTCATGTGTGGAAAAAAAATATCAATATATCAAAGGATTGAAAAGGATCGAATGGAAGCTCATCAAGTTTCACCTAGACCCCGAGGCTTAAGTATGCTTCTACATGTGCTATGTTTCCTTGCAATAATATCTCTATTGCTATTGGCAACTCTCTCAAATCACTACCTTATCATTATTTTCTTTGTGAACCTAGGACGGGGCCTTCGCTTCATGCAGATCCCTCACCATCTACTCTCCCTTGGTTCAACATGCATTTGAAGTCATTTGAAATGATGTTATCAACTCTAATGCTTCCTCAACACACTAATGGATCCAAGATGTGAGCTGCACCAAAATTGCTCTCATGTGTGCTAAAAAAGAAAAGGTTTAGATTAGATGAGATGCAAGTGAGTTATTTGCCATACTCAAGAGTCTAGAGGAAGAGATCAACAAAGGTAAAGTGGATCTTCAACCTACCCTCTCGAAAATTTGAAGCAAACTTAGACTGGAAGAAGAGTTCAATTACTATTATCTGTAATCCTTTTCTAAGGAGATATGAATAGGCAAAGCAGATATACCATCGAAAGAGATGTGAGATTCGCAATAAAGAAGCAAATAAATGAATTCATTTAAATGATAAGCAAGATGGATGAAAAATGATGCTTCTTAGAGATGGGAATCCATCATCATTACAATGTTAATGATTTTAGAATGCTTCTTTGTTCTTCTCCCACTTAAAACAAAAAGTAGGAGAAAATGCATAGCCACAATCTCTAGGGTTACATGCCCCAAGCTCTTAAACAACAAAATTAATTGCCTTGACAACCTATCATCACTTCTAAGTTGCACTATATCATCTCTTTCTTTTTTGAATAGAATATGCTCCTTTTTTTTATGGTCTCACCAATATTTTTTCATTTCATTCAAAGATGTTATAATGGAATCCCTTTCCAAGATGTGGTAAGAATCACTAAATTTGGGGGACTCCCTAAATGTCTTGATGTTGGGATCATCAAGTTAATCCAGAAGAAAGAAAGTAAGATCAAAATTGGAAATTGGAGATCAATCATTATGCTTTTGAAAAACACATTACATGGTTCTCCTTGACATGCAAGCACCACATAGAAAATGGTTCATGTAAAGACGACGAAAGTCCGCATCAAGAAGTGCCTCAAGTGATGTAGACATTTCATTTCAGTAAATTGGTGTTGCACTTTTCTTTATGCTATATATTGATCTTCTTCGACTCCAAACTGTTGGTTCTTCATCCCATGTGCAACTACTGTTTTAAAGTCACTATGGAGAAATAGATTCGTAAATTCACAAATTCTTCATCGCTGCCAATCACCTCATGGATAGAGTGAGATAGCAATAGTGCACTGTGTTCATAGGACGTCTCTTATTTTAGCTATGAGCAACTTCACTCATGATCATCGGAGCATAAAATAAGGAAAAACAAGAGGCATGTGCTTGCGGTAGCCCTTACATCCATTGCAAGATGGGGAAGACAGTATGAACAGTAGCAACTACTACAATTCTTTGTAGATGGCACCCCAAGATTTTGGCTGAATGTTGTGTTGAAGGACAGTTGCATGAGAGAGAGAGATTGATATATAGAGCAGATGAACAATGCAGGTGTCGAAAAATGAATTGAGTCACTATTATGTACGTATCTCTTGTTGCATCTCTTGAATGGACGAGAAGAACATACATCGGACCCCTTTTAAAGAGTGAAAGAGGAATAGTTTTAGCATCTTGTGTAGCTCAGGTAACTGCAACCTCTATGGTGTGAAGCAAAGAAAGCTACAACTCTTCTCAGGAGTCATGACTACTCTATCAAGCAAGTGATGCTTGTTCCCTATAGCACAGTTACTTCAGTGATAGAGTAAATACTCATGCATGGATGAAATGAAGGGGACATAGGAGGTAAATTATAGCAACTATGTCGTTTCTTCTGTAAGAGCTTGAGCACATTTTTTTCAAAATCTATCATAGCCAAGAAGATGACAAGGCGATGATGCTAAGAGAGAGAAAGGGAGAGAGAGAGAGAGAGAACTCCACAAAACTATCACATAAGCAACAATGTATGTTGTCGAGTATCAATGACTAGTGCATCAACTTACCACGGAATGTTCCTTCATACTTGTCGCTAAAAGGGATGTCATAATTGCAATCGCCACATGCGCACACATTTTCCAATGGATTATTTTCCTCTAAGTAAGGTTTCAATGACATAAACTATGATGTTATTAGAAAGAAAGAGTGATACATGGTCATGGATCATAGAGGTGGCTAGAACATTTTTCTCAGAAATTTGTCTTCTTGACTTTCAAAAATCAAGTGGTTCACATATAGGCACACCTTGATGCTCACATATGGTTTTTTTATGTAATAGCCTACAAATCCTTTGTAAACTTCTCTTTAGATAGAAGTTGTATGACTGTCAAAGGGATTAGATGCTACCTTCCTTAATGAAGGTAAGACCTTCCCTATGAGCATTAGAATCATTGTTTGGAACTCAAAAAAGGAGCCTAATTGAAGAATTCTCTCAAGTTTAGTTAAAGCTCATTGCAAGACTCAAGATATGTCAAACAAGAGGACAATATCTGCTCCAAGAACGAAGAATTTAAGGCCTCTACAGCACAATGCGAAAGACACCCAAGGATCCCAACAATGTATCACAAGGACAACATCAACAACAAGGTGCCACCTTGATGTAAACCCTATATGTCTAAGGATCCCATATGTCCCTAGATCCCCAGAAAACCACATGGATGTCATATATCCATGAAAATCAGTGAGTCAAATACCACTAGTTCCCCACAATACAAACAAAAGGGTCATCACATGGAGGGGTGGTGTTGAGATATCCATGCTCTATCCATTTGTATTCACCTGCATCGACTTTATCCCACATGTAAGGGTATTTTCACAATATCTCATGTACTTTCTTCCAAGTTGCATTTATCCCACATAGAATTCTCCCTCTACTCCATATAAGGGCCTCACTTCACCTCTTCTAATTCACTCAAGTACTCCCATGAGCCTCTCACCTTCGGGTTCAAGCTCCATGCTTTTGGTAAGTTTTAATTTCATATTCAAATTCACTTCTATTTCATTTAGTCACTCTGTTCTTTCTAGTTTATTTTGATCCACAACATTTGTTTTAGCTTGTGTGTTAGTGAACACATCAAGAATTAATCCAATCGACAATGATAATTATGGATCTACCACATTTAAAATAAAGAAGAATGTCCTTAAAGAAATCCACAAAGAGGAGAAAAGAACTAAATACAAATGATAAAGGTTTCAATACTCTAGAGGAAGAAATCAATGAAATGGAACCCTAGAAGATATAGCCTAGTGGAGGATTCTAAAGACTCAAGGATGGAGCTCCCAAGAAGATTGTTGCACAAAAAAGGTGGTAACTTTTGGATAATAAAAACTCAATTATTGAGTTATTGGTTCTAGATACTTTCAGCAAGAAAGTGATGATGAATGAGAATAAATGAAAAGATAATTCAAGGTTCCTTAGACATAGCCGTAATTAGGTAAGACCAAGCCAAGCAACCACCCAAGTACAAGTGAGAAGATGAAGGAAGAGAGCAAAAGGAAGAAGAACCACACGCGGAAGAAACCACAATGATTATGTTTTCAACATCTAAGGTCTATCAACCGAAACAAAGTCATTATAGTAAAATAGTGGCTAATAGACACAACTGTAAACTCATATTTTTTATCTTTGCAAGAGGTGATGATCGATAGAAAGGATTTAGGTAAATACTTTAAAAAATTATGTTGCTCCATACTTTTTTATTTTGAAAATCATTCCAGAGGTGGCAGCAACTATTATTGGTAACAATGCTAGACGGAGACCTCTTTTCAACGAATGCTTCATTGATTATCATAATCAATGGATCTCATCCACGTTTGCTAGCATGTTCTCTTTCTCCATCGTTTCCATCTATGCTCCGAATTACTCGAAAGTGTGTTGAGTGTTGAAGGTCCCTCTAACGACCCCTTCCCCAACAATCTTGGTTAAGGACTTCACTATAGTTACTGTGTGGAAAAAAAATATCAACATATCAACAGATTGAAAAGGACCGAATAAAAGCTCATCAAGCTTCACCTAGGCCTCCACGCTTAAGTATGCTTTTATATGTGCTATGTTTCCTTGCAGTAATATCTCTCTTGCTTTTGGCAACTCTCTCAAATCACTACCTGATTATTACTTGCTTAATGAACCCAGGAGGGGGCCTTGGCTTCATGTAGATCGCTTGTCCTCTGCTCTTCCTTGGTTCAAGACACGTTTGAAGGCATCTCGAATGATGTTATCAACGCTAATGCTTCCTCAACACATTGTTGAATCCAAGATGTGAGGTCCATCAAAACTGCTCTCATGTGTGCTAAAAAAGAAGAGGCCTAGATTAGATGAGAGAGAAGGGAGTTCTTTGCCATATTCAAGAGGTTGGAGAAAGAGATCAACAAGGGTAAAGTGGATCTTAAACCTGGCCTCTCAAAAGTTTGAAGCAAACTTAGATTGGAAGAAGAGTTTAATTACTGCTATTTGTAATCCTTTTCAAAGAAGATATGAATAGGCAAAGCAGATATACCATCAAAAGAGATGTGTAGATTCTCAATAAAGAAGCAAATAACAAAATTCATTTAAATGATGAGCAAGATGGATGAAAAATGATGCTCCTCAGAGATGGGAATCCATCATTAGAATGTTAATGATTTTAGAACGCTTCTTGGTTCTTCTCCCACTTAAACCAAAAAGTAGGAGAAAATTCATAGCCACAATCTCTAGGGTTACATGCCCCAAGCTCGTAAACAACATCACTAATTGTCTTGACAAACTATCATCACTTCTTAGTTGCACTATATCATTTCTTCCCTTTTTGAATAGAAAGTGCCTTTTTTTTATGGTCTCACCAATTATTTTTTCATATCCTTTAAGGAAGTTCTAATGGAATCCCTTGCCAAGATGTGGTGGGAATCACTTAATTCTGGGGACTCCCTAAATGTCTCAATGTTGGGATCATCAAGTTAATCCACAAGAAAGAAAGCAAGAACAAAATTGGAAATTCAAGAGCAATCATTATGACATTGAAAAACAAATTACATGGATCTCCTTGACATGCAAGAACCACATAGAAAATGGTTTGTGTAAAGAAGAAGGAAGTCCACATCAAGAAGTGCCTCAAGTATATTGATCTTCTTCGACTCCAAACTGTTGATTCTTCATCCCATGTGCTACTATTGTTGAATCCCTTGTCAAGGTATGGCAAGAATCACTAAATTTAAGGGACTCCCTAAATGTCTCGATATTGGGATCATTAAGTTAATCCACAAGAAAGAAAGCACGAACAAAATTTAAAATTGGAGAACAATCATTATGCTTCAGATAGCCTACAAAATGATTGCAAATTTCCCTAATAATCACAAAGTACCCAAATCAATGGATTAATAGAGACCAAGAATGCTTCATCGAGGATAGATCTTGCTTTGAAGAAATTTTTGACATTATGGAAGGCTTGGAAAGTGGTAAAGGTTCGAATCAAGACTACCTTTTCCTATAGATTGATTTAGATAAAGGTACAATGGACTCAAATGGGATTTCATTTTATAGTCCACAAAAGAGTTTTGATATTGGAACAAAATCATAAAGATGGTCTCCCCCCTCCACAAAAATGATTGACCAAGGATCAACATCTATGGTAAATTGTCTTCCACATCCCCTTAAAAGATCAATACCCCAAGGATGTCCCCTCAACATGCTCCTCTTTGATATTGTGATGGATGGTCTAAGTTGCTTGGTGGAAGACAATGTTTAAATAGGATTTGTTCATAGTTTTATGTTACACGATGAGCATGATCAAGAAGTGCCTAGAAAGTTTCTTGGAGACACCAATGCTTTGCTTCATAATGATAGAGGTTTTCCGAAAAAGAATTTCGGAGTGCCTAGAAACCTTTTCTATGATGTTGGGTCTAAGATCAACCACGCGGAAATTGCCTTGAAATCCATGTACCAAATATCCCCTCAATTTATCATCAACCAAAGCTGCAAAGAGATTGTGTCAAGATATATCTTCATACCTATTGGCATTCCAATGGATTCAATATTTGCATGACTCAATGTTGGACTAAATCTAAACAAGCTTGACTCAAAATTACAATACTAGAAAGGGATGCAACTCAATGACATGGATAAGGCCATGACAGTGAATACATTTGTGATTTCCTCCATGATTTACTTCCTCATGTTGGAGACTCATTGAAAGAGATCTTCACAAACTAGAGATCACACATAGGAACTTCTTGTGGACTCATGATCCTAACCATAAAGAACTCCCCAAACTAAAATGGAATGTATATCACCTCCCTAAGAAAAGGGGAGTGTGGAATAACGTGAATATACATTGCCACTTCAATTCAAACTCAAAATCGACAACTAGCATACAAGACAACTCCATTGGATTCCCCAATATTGGGATTCAACCAACAAGAAAAGAAGATGCTTCTAGCGCCAATGGAAAATGCAACAAAGATATTTGATACTAGAAGCAACTTTGGAATCATGAAATAATGGTGGATTAGACATGAGGGCTTTGTGAGAAGCCTTGGACTAGAATATAAAGACTCGTGTTTGATCAAAAGAAGGATTGAAGATTGGGATAGGGAATGCCGAAGGTTACTTCGATATAGAAGTCAATCACGTATGAAAGGCCTTATTTGGGAGAATGTAAATCACATTGATGGCATACCTAGAGTCAATCGAAAATGAGACTTCCACAAGTCTTAATTGAAAGTGGGTTATTCAATGGTCCTAATTCTAGTGGACACTCAAATTCTTGTCCCTTTGGCAACCTTCCATCAAGATGAAGGTGATGCTACTCCAGCAAATTCTCCATGGAGGCATCTACTCACCCCCCTCGCCCTTGGCACAAAGGATGACATGAAAAAGAGGCATCTACTCACCCCCCTCGCCCTTGGCGCAAAGGATGACATGAAAAAAGAGGACATTGAACCCCTATTCTAGACATGCCCAAAAAGTAAGAACAGGATCTCACAATTGGTGCAGAGAACTCTCAAGCTTCCTTCAAAGATCGTATAGCATCTGTCTTCGATGAATTAATATTCTGTTCAACACCCCTCTGGAATGCAATCATAAGTGAAGAATTGTGGAAGATTTGGAAGGGGAGACGCATGGAGAATTATGATGGATCCCCAACATTTATCGAGAGTTCCCTTGCTCTTTTAGGCAGAAGAACCAAGAATGGTAAAGAGCATCCCTTCGTTCAAGGGCTTGATCCCCCGTAGGGACACAATAGGTTAATCAACCTGCTTTGCATCTCATCTTAACTCGCTTAGCCTTTCATATCTACTTAGTCAAGATAAAGCCTTTTTAATCAGGAATAAAAAAATATATGCCTCCTACGCGTAACAATGATGTCTTTCACATAGTCTATTGCATCACCAAGACGTGTGGATCTTTCACAAGTTTTCATATCCCTCCCTCCCCCCCCCCCCCCCCGATTCTGTAAATTATTTCCCACCCTCCCTCCTTCCCTCCCTGATTCTGTAAATTATTAGCTAGTCATACATCACTGCATGTTGCTTATAGTTGTTTAACTTTCTATGAGTTCACACTGTTTCTGAAATTCTTATTATTCTGGAGTTATTAATGTAGCTATGTGAGGAAACACTGACTGCAAAAATAAAATTTCTCCTATGTAACGTGACATAGGAGAGATCCATATCTTGAATATCAATATCATATATCAGGGGTATATCACGTCAAATATCCCTATTAAAACAGAACCGATTCAGCATTTATTAACATATCTTTTCAGAGATTTTGTTGATAGACTACAGATGTCCGTAAGTATGCCAAGAGCTCATTATAATATTGACTTGCACATTGTCCAACTTTCATAAGCACAACCAAGATGCTGCTTAAGATTCTGCCAGTAATGCCAATAGCCTATGATATTCCAAGCACTGGTTATACAGCTCAACATGCATACTCTCCTAATCCTTTATACAAGAGCTGTGAAAATCTGAACACATATACATGTTGACCCTACAGAATCTTCACCAAATATCTAAAAGCTCTGACTGAACACAGGTAAAATTTATGTGTAGCTTCATAAGAACATGCTGCAGTTCTGCTAATGAGTCCTTTGAAAGATTGAAGATAACATTTACTATACTTAAGCACTTAAAAATTTATACAGGCTCATGACAACTGCTCGTATGGCTTCATAAGAACATGCTGCAGTTCTGCTAATGAGTCCTTTGAAAGATTGAAGATATTTACTATACTTAAGCACTTCAAAATTTATACGGGCTGGTGACAGCTGCTTTTACATAACCTTAATATCCACTTCTGAATAAATTAACTTCCCTGCTTCTCAAGTCAATTAAAGAGGTACAATATTTCAGAGAGCAGCATACAAGCTCCAACAAATGAACAAATGTGCAACTGCAACGCCATTGATGCAAAAATTGATTGAATTCACAAAATATAGTACCTCCACTAACTTCGTAGCAAGCCATTTGTAAATAGTAAGTACCCACTTGTCCACTTAAGTTACAATTTTATACAAATCTGGAACTTCCAATATTGATGAGTGACCCAAGGAAAAAAAAACGGATTCTCTGGGATTATATATGGGAACCTTCTATTTCCTGCAAAAATGGCATGATACTAACCTTCGAAAGAAGAGCTCAACATTTTGCTTTCAGTATAAAAGGGCCTATCCATGAATTGAACATATCACTAAGAGCCAAAAGAACATCCCCAGAACCATGTTCACAGCTAATTAGACTTGCAAGAAGAGGGAAAAATTGTTTCAAGTGTTTTTCTAAGAATGAATCTTTAAATCCACTAATTGCTTGTAAAGTGGCAATAACTAAAGGTCCTCGAGAGGTTAACTCTCGTCTCCTTGAAGAACCCAAAGGTATGATCCAACCACTGGATAGCTCCTGTGTCTCCTGACTAGGAAGGCCTGCTATTGCAGTATTAAGATATACCCGTAGCACCTCTTCACAGAGTTCCACAAGTCTACTCTCAACATCCACATCTCTTGCAAGGTCTGGTTTCTCTAAGGGCAGTCTTTGAAGCAATGTGAGATACACTTGATATGACTCACTCTCAAGTCGAAGCAATGGAGGATCTGCAAACTGCGTTATTGACTGAAGCTTTTGCAATTTCGACCGAAGAACAAAATCACCATTGATGCTGTGTGCATGAACTGCGATTCTATGCAGCATATCCAATAGAAGCATAGCATGTGTAGCTGTCATCCTGCTTCCATGGATGTTGTAGATTTCATTTGCAGCCTGCACAAATCATTCTCAGTTTGTGGGAATCTCCCAAAACACAGTTCTCTCTTTCTCTTTCCTTTTTCTTGTTTTGAAAAGAAAAGGGGGGGGGGGGGGGGGAACACAGAGAGAGAGAGAGAGAGAGAGCATTTGCACATCAACACGTGTGCATGTGTCTGATTGCTGGCATATCCCAGATGCCTACAGTACTGCATATGCACATGCATCAAGCAAGACAAGAAAGTGCAGGTTCATTATCCTCTGTGTGTGTGTGTGTGTGTGCGCGCGCGCGCGTGTGTGCGCGCGCGTGCGTGTGTGTGCGCGCGTGCGCGCGCACGCGTGCCAGAGAGAGAGAGGGAGAGAGAGAGAGAGAGAGAGAGAGAGAGCATGTGCATGCATATGTGCACACAAGTGCATGCATAGTTGTCCCATAATAACAGAACCATAATTCTGCAAAATACGAGTTGGATAAGTATGGAACCAAGATTTGTATTTTTCACAATGTGTTAAACAGATTCAAATTTCGGCAACAGTCGACATATAATCAGTAAACAAGCGCACACAACCAGAGTTTACTTTTGGATGTGTAGAAAACACATTCCCACGTTTTCCATCGTGTATTTTATTTTCTTCTTTTTTTTGGGGTGGGGACCAATTTCGGCTCTGTTAGACAATTTGTCTGTCTAATCTTCTGCCACTTACCTTGAATATCTTGCATTTCCTTAAAATCTTATGTGAATGATTATACATATTTAATCATTACTGTCCAGAACTTCTTTAACCAGAAGTTATTTTCATGTATGTATTCTCTCAATTTATGTTCTTTTCAGGCATTAAAAATTCAGTGAATCAGCATTCCATGCATGTGTTTGTCTCTATCTAAATTTTATATCTTAATATATGCACAGATTCAGTGAATTCAATATTTTATGGATGTATTTACCTCTCTAGTGACCTTTTTCCACAAGCATAGTTAAAAAATTTTCAGGATTTTTTAGAATAAAAGCCTTTTAAATCTTTCTTATGATTTTAATCTTAACGAGTGATTTTTATCAAAATTCTTCTTTTTCCATAACAAAAACTTATTTTTGTTATTGTATCTTGCACCTAATAAAGCTAGATAAATTAATAAAATCTATAAAGCCTAGATAAAATTTCTTGTGTCCTTGAGTTATATAATTATAGATAAAGTACTTAATAGGCAAAGACTTTTATAAATACATATATTGAGATAGATAGTAAACCATAGATTTGGGAGTAATTTCTTTCCAAAATTTTGAAAGATTTTTCTTTTCTTCTGTCTTTTCAAAAATCTTCATTTCGTTGATGTATCCTTGTATATCATAAAGATTGATAAATAAAACTTCTTGTATTTTTGAGTCAAATAATTATAGATATATTAGTTAGGCAAGCGGATTTTTTTCTGAACACATGGATAGAGATAGATAGTGGACCATAGATAGGGAGACAAATAGAAAAAATAGAAAAATAGATTAATGGAAATTATTTGACAGATAGTGTTGGGGATAAAGGCCCCAAGGACTCTCCTTTTGTATATTTTGACGCTTCGATGTGAAAGCTCTCTTCGAGAGCTTTCCAGACATATTTTTGTTATAATTTTTGGACCCCAAATTGGGGAGTTATAGGCATTTACATTATTTTTATGACTTTTGGTCATTGGCCATGTGTGAACATGCCCAAATGACCTAAAAGTCACTTATCAATAATACTTGGTCCCAAATCTCTCATAACTTGATTGGGACTTCTTCAACTTCAGCTTCTCAATCTTCTTCTCCAAATTTCTGTGCCGGTTTCTCTGTCTACTTTCTCTCTCCTCATGCAGCAGCCAACTCCCTTGGCATTTGGAGCAACCGAGCACACCACGATGTAGCTCTCCGCGGCCTCTTTCAACTGGTATCAGAGCCTTGGGCTATTCTATCGCGACAAAGTTGCTCCAAGTGCTTTTCTACTTCAGCCTATGTTAAGCTGAAGGTGTTTTCTTGCATTTGGGAGAATTTCATCGCGAAAAACCTTCTTTTTTTGCGATAAAAGTGCTGTTTTTGGAGGATTACTTCAGCCCGGAGCAAAGCTGAAGCAAATTTTGTGCTTTTTAGAGAGTTTCATCGCGAAGAATCTCTTCTATTCTTCCTTGTGTATCCCCACAGGTCATTTTCAGCATCCACATTGCTGATTTTTTCATCTACAGGTCTTTTGTGGCAGAAATTCTCTCTTATTTCAAGTGGGAGGACATGTACAAAGATTGAGGAAGTGCATACTTGCTGGAAACTTATTACAGCAGGTCATTTCTCTGATTTTATAGGTCATATTGCTGCAAAAATTGGGGTTTTTTGTAAAAACAAGCACCCATTGACTTAGTTTTGCATCTATGTATGCCTTTTGTGGTTGAAAAACAACAAATTTGTTGTTTTTGATGCAATTACAGCTTGCTGGAATTTTCTGAAATTTTCTGCAGAAAATTTCAGAAATTACTTTTTGCAAGTTTTGAACAGTTTTTGGGCTTCATTTCTCAGCTATAGTCTTGTAAGGTAATTGCGTAGAGGACAACATGTGAATTTTACCTTTTTTGTTGAAATTTTGAAGCTCTTAGTGCGCAAACATGGCTTCTACCTCCTCTGATGTCAAAAGCTTGTTTGAGATCAAGAGATTTGAAGGTAGCGGTTTTGATTTGTGGAAAGAGAGAATGTTGGGCATCCTCTTTCTTAAAGATTGTGAAGGGGCTCTTGAAGAAGTCAAGCCTGAAGATATGACAGATGCAGCATGCATGAACTTAAACAAGAAGGCCATCACTTACATCAAGATGGTTGTATCAGATGAAATCTTAGTGGATTTGAAAGGCCTTACAACTGCTTTTGAGGTATGGAAGAAGTTGAAAGCCACTTATGAAAATACCACGCCTGTAAATCAATTGTATCTTATGCGTAAGCTAATGTGTGTGTAGCTTGATGAATCAAAAAGTGCGGTTGAGCACTTATCTTCTTTTACAGGTACTCTTTCACAATTGCAAGACTCTGGATTACCTCCATTTGATGATAAGCTTAAGGCCATCTTCTTGTTGATGACCTTACCTGAT
>CM035415.1:87161131-87168631 GCA_020310875.1 Ceratopteris richardii
TCGAAAATCTATTCACTCTTATTGAGAATGAGTTAGTTAAGAGGACTAAGACCCTACATTCAGATCGAGGGAAGGAGTATATTTCTAAAGAGTTTGATGACTTCCTTACATCTAGAGGAATCAAATACCACTTACCTATTAGGATGACACCTGAGTTAAGTGGTGTAACTTTATGAAAAAATATGAGTCTTACAAAAAATGACTAGGACATGTTTACTAACCAAGAAACTCTCGTACTATTATTGGTTTAAAGAGCTCATGTGTTTTAATCATATCAAGAAAACAGTTCCAACTAAAGTGCACAAGTATCAAACTCCTTACGAGGCATATTATCATACTAAACGAATATAGACCATTTAAGAGTTCTTGGTTCTCTTGCATACATGCATGTGCTTAGTGAGCATAGAGGTAAACTAGATCAAAAAGCACAAAAATGCATCTCTATTGATTAATTAATCCTAAGACCAAGAAAACCTATGTCAATAAAGATGTTATTTTTCTAAAAGATAAATCTTCTATTGATGATGTTAAAGTTTCATTTGATTCTTTTAATTGTAATCTTCCTTTGTGTTAGAAAAAGTGAGTATCCTTCCACTAGAGTAGTAAATCAAAGTCAGAGGAATTGAAGGTCATAAAAGTAAGGAATGGTCAGAAATCGTCCCAATTTTGGGACATGTTAAGATAATAAGGTCCAAAATTTCATTACATAATGTGATAGTACTCCTCAAGAGCTATCCAATGATTTATAACACGCGTGTGGGGCAACTATATGTTGATCAAAAGCCAAACCCTAATTTTCAAGGTTAATGTGAAAAGTAGTTTTGACGTGTGAAAAACAAGTTAAAATCCTATTGAAGATTGAGGATTGTTGGAAGTCAATATACATATGGTCCACGTTCCAGCAATTCTACATTTTGGACTTAGCATTTTTTGTACAGTTTGGCTAAAGCTAGATAGATAGAGCTTGGCAAGAGCTATCTAGTGGTATGCTTCGTTTCTTCATCAGAGGTCAGAACAGGGAGAAAAGCCAAACCCTAATTTAGCTAAAAATGGAGGAAAAGCATTTTATGAAGGTCCAAACTTAAAAAGCTAGGTTATAATGTCAGTTAGCCAAAAGCAAGACAATTTGGGCGATCCAATTTAAAAAGAAAATAAAAATTAGTGATCCAATATTCTTTAAGTTGGGAAAAGCAAAATCAATCGTAGAAAATTGCGATCTTGGCTTTTTTAGCTTACGATAAGTTTTTTCGTAAAAACTTCGCTGATGCTTTATAGAGGGAGAGTAAAACTATATAAAGAGGCACTTAGAACACTCTTGGATAGATCACAAGCTAGAGTTTTGGAGTTCTGAAGCTTTGGCTTTTTTAGCTTACGATAAGTTTTTTCGTAAAAACTTCGCTGATGCTTTATAGAGGGAGAGTAAAACTATATAAAGAGGCACTTAGAACACTCTTGGATAGATCACAAGCTAGAGTTTTGGAGTTCTGAAGCTTTGGAGGTGAAGATTTGGTGAAGGAAAGGGGAGCAAGAAGTCTTCTACAAGGTGGTGGAAGCTATCTTTTGTAACTTAGCCTTATATTCTGTTTTTAGGGTTTTTGTACCCTAATTTCAGAATTAGGGTTTGCTGATTTTCAGATTTGTTGCACTATCTTGTGAGGTTAGGTTCACTTCGTTGCTCATTCGCTTCACACACACTCAGATTATAACAGCATAATCTGAAATTTTGTATCATCATCTTCTTGTCTATTCTTCCATAAGTGAGTGCACCACATCATATGGTTGAGTAGTACTCCCATGTTGTAATTTGGACATCTATTTTTTAGTGAGTAAGCATCTTGCTTACGTTCCCTATCCTTGTCTCAAGATCTCTTTCTTTCTATCTATCACACATCATCTTGATTAATTAAGTGTGTATGCTCAAAGGTTTTTAGTATTGGAACGATCCTAGGGTCCAAAATTCCAACAAAGATTTTATCCAAAGGTGGTTAATATACCACATGGCACTTAAAAACCATGTATAGAACCCAAAATTAGGGTTTTTGAACATTTGACGGAAATTCTGCCATGATTCCCATAACATAGCTTTTATGATTTTTTATGATTTATTTTGGATTGGGATGTAAGGCAAACACAATACTATAAAAAAAAACCTCATAAATCAATACTTTTTGAAGCTCTTCAAGAGCTAGAGCTTGGAGAAGGTGTTCTCATCTACTTGGAAAGATGGAGTTTTCTTTTTTCTGTCACCCACAAGATCCACAGCAACTTGGAGCTTATCTATTTGGAGGATATCATCTTCAACTTTGTAGCTATGGAGATTGTGAAGTTATGGGAAGCTTGTATCTCATGCATATTCTCTATGTTATGATGTAACTTCATGTACTTCATGGAATATAACGAATACACTTTATGGATTATAATGAATATATCTCGAGTCATGCTCCTTATATCTCTCTCATGTGTTGTCTATTTTTCATCTTGCCTCTATTCTCTCTATGTCTCTACATTAATTGTGGACCTAAAACCTAACACTTTGTTTGTAAATAGCATAGACACTGAGATTTACAGCATTTGTGCCATCATCTCCTCTAGCTTAGAGTCTCCTTCCATCACCATCTAGTTCTAGGACCATCACTAACCCTTTGCCCATGCCATCACTCCAACTCGTACATGTTCCTTCTACTCAAAACCTTCACAAACCTCAACTAATACAAAAACCTTTAAGAGGATTCCTTGATGGGTTTTACTTACTCTTTATGAATCTAGCTTATAAAGATCTCTTGAGTAGTGAACTCAAAGAGAAGTTAGACTTGCAAAAAAGCAATAAAAGCAAAGTTGACTATGCTTTTGGTGATTGTACTAATGATTTTCTTTCATGTATTGGTACAGATGAAGTAGAACCAAAAAGTATAGATTAAGCTTTTGAAAGATAAAGGGTGGGTTACAACTATAAAAAATGAGTTAAAGTCAACTGAGAAAAAATTGGACACTATGTGAACTTCCTTCAAGTTAAAAGCCAACTGATACAAAATGGATCTATAAAACAAAAGGAAAAACAAATGAAACTATAAACTCATGGAAATGTGGTAGGCCCAAACAATAATCACATGCTAATCCAAGATCTTTCCAACATTTGACCTTAGCACATAACACATCTTGACTTAATGACAATATAGAGAGATAAGAAGACAATTATGAAGTGCAATAGCGTATAGCTACTACACATACTAAATAAATGTGAAATGTCAATATACAATGTATGTATGATACAAAATCTAAGGCTGAATCTAAAGGTTCTAGGTACAAAAAGTAGTGTGAGAGTGTCTAAGAAGTATTATGTGAGTGAATATGTGCAAAAAAGAAGGATATGAGCTCTTCAAAATAGTTATTACAGCAAACCCTATTTCTAAAATTAGGTCTTCTCTGATGTAGAGAAGGAGCAATGGTCACTTCTCCATATGAAGTAATAGGCAAAGGCCTAGATCAGCAACAGCACGTGAAGCAACCCTAAATCGGATGCCACAATGTTGGAAGTGAGGTGGGCCCTAATAATAATAGTCACAGATTTACAGGATCTTCCACCCCATGAACCTCCGCATACACACCTTAAGACTCAAAATTAGATAAATGAGAAATAGAGAGAGAATACAAAATTTTTCAAAGTGTCAAAACAAGCCCAATGCTTGCTTACACTATCTAATATGAATGTCAAATTACAATGTGTGTAATGATACAAAATTGAATGTATGCTAATACAAAACTGAATCTAAGCTGAATTTAAGGTTCTAGATACAAGAAATTGCGCATAAAGTGTCTAAGATGTATGAAGAGTGTGTGTATGTGCAATTGAAGTGAATAGAAACAGTTTAGAACTGTTTGTACAACAAACCCTAATTCTGAAATTAGAGTTTCAAAAACCTTAAAATAGATGTCGAAAATTTGACGAAAAGCTTGTGAAATCCAACTAAAAAGCTTGCGATAGCATTAAAAAAGTGATCAGCTTTTCGTGGTTTAAAACTGCTTTTCTGGCCCAAAACTCCAATGATCTCTCAATCTAGCCATCTGATGAGTAATAGAGTTAGCTTTCCTTGATGTACATGATCTAAGGAATCATATTATGCAAAAAAACTTTTTGTGCAAAAATTAGGGCTAGGGTTTTCTTACATTTTTGGAGCTATGATGAAAAAATGTTATATATCAAATGAAAGCTCTCTTCAAGTACTATCTAATGAGCTAATAAAAAATTTTGACCTTCTATGAACAAAATTTGGTTAAGTACCAAAATTAGGGTTTTGTGCTATTTTGACATTGTTTCCAGCACACAACATTCTTGCATTTTTGGAGCTCTGATGAAAAAATGTTATATATCAAATGAAAGCTCTCTTGAAGTACTATCTAATGAGCTAATAAAAAATTTTGACCTTCTGTGAACAAAATTTGGTTAAGTACCAAAAATTAGGGTTTTGTGCTATTTTGACATTGTTTCCAACACACAACTCTTCAAAATTAGCATGCATACTTGGTTGTGTGAAGAAGAACAATAGGAAGCTATCAAAAAATTCCTCCAAAGCTGCATATACACTTTGCAATAATACTCCTAGCTCTTAACTCTAGAGTGCATAAGCTTGTGAGCTTGAGAATTGATGATCTAGGAGTGTCCAATGGCCAATTTTTATACAGCATCTCACTGCCCACATCAAAAATATCTGAGTGTCCAAAATCTTCTCGAACCTATTAAAGAGGACTTAGGAATCCAGCAGGGAAGGGGTGTCCAAGCGAACCATACTATGAGGAGGGTCAAGCTTAGAGCATTAAGCCAAACCTAGCTATATGGTAGAGAAACTGGTGCAGCAATGGAGAAAGGTGTCATGGGAAGATTAGTTGTCCTCTCGGCAAGACAAGCTTGTACTCTCACGAGAGCTATATCCATGTATCCATGTACATTGAGATATTATGAACTTAGTTGCAGCATCTCATGAAGCTTATTGATATATCCCTTCATCTTTAGTATCTCATGTATCTTATTATTAATGTATCCATTTGATCATTTACTTTGTATGTTCTAAATTCTAATCAGAATTTAAGAATTCAGTTGAATTTGTTATCTAGACCTCTCTTCTGTACTTGATAATGTCTACATATTGCACTTTTGAGGACCCACAAGACGCTATAAGCAAATATTTTACCTACAAATCTATGGGGGATGCATTCTATTGTGTTTCTTTTTGTGGATGATTGTTCAAGGAAGCTCTGGGTTTACTTGTTAAAGTCAAAAGATGAAGCCTCTCCTGCACTTAAAAAAGCTTCATGCATTTGCGGCCGCCCAAATTGCTAAGAAATTGAAATGCTTATGTACAAACAATGGGGATGAGTTCATAAGTGCTTAATTTACTAAATTTCATGAATTACATGACCTTAAGAGGGAGCTAAAATCCCCAAACAGCCCCTATTCTAATGGTGTAGCTGACAGGTCCAACATGACACTGCGAGAGGGATGCATGTTGTCCATTGCTAATATCCCTCATGGTTTTCGAAAGAGGCAATAAAAAATATCGTTCATATTTGCAATTGATCTCACACATTCTTGAAAGTTGGGATCCCTAAACAGGTTTGTTCCGACAAACATGCTTCACATGATCACCGACACATTTTTGGATGTGATGCATTTGTGCACAAAAGGTTTAAGTTGAGAAGCAATTTAAATGCAAAATCCATAAAGGGAATCTTCATGGAATATGGAGATGATGGCGAATGGACTCTGGCATACGGCAACCCCAACTTAACAAGGTAATCTGCAGCTAATATGTTCTATTTAATGAGGCCAACCTACTAAAAGAAAGGTCAATTTTCAGCATATACAGCCAACCATTAGGCCTGACATTGACCCTCAGGATCCTTCAAAAATGGCTGGAAATATCCACAAGTGTTAGGAGGAAAATGAACAGATATGACCCCTCAATGCTTACACTATGCTATCTAAATGAAGATGAGCCTTCTACATATAGAGAGACCAAGTCATGCAATCGTAACTAGGAGCTTGACATGCAGGAAAAGATTAAAGTTATGCATGCTAATTATACTTGGAATCCAGTTGAATTGCTGAAAGGAAGGAAAGCTACTCCTACTAATTGGTATTTACAAAATCAAGACTGTTGTGTCAAACCCAAGTACAAGGCAAGACTGGTTGCCAAGGGATATGCTTAGAAAGAGGACTTGATTTCCAACAACTCTTATATCTTGTGGTAAGTATCATTGCATGTGTTATTTGCTTGCACTGCTGCCTCGGACTCAGAGCTGTACCAAATGGATGTAAAAACAGCTGTTGTACATGACACACCCTGAAGGAGATGAAATTCATGGGAAAGAACATCATGTATACAGGTTTAAAAAAATAGCTTATATGGGCTAAAACATGCTCCTAGGCAGTGTTATAAGATGTTTGATGCATTTATGATTAAACATGGGCTTAAAAGAAGCCATACTAATAACTGTTTATACAGCAAAAAAGATTTTGATGGCAGCCCAATAATTCTTGTGCTTCATGTTGATGCAATCAAGTATACATCATATCTGTGGATGTGTATATGTGAGTTCGCATGTGTATGTCCATAGTCTGCATGCATGTCACACATGCAAAAACGAGGTTCACACCATCATTAATTTTTATGTCAGCACATCCATTTACTTAAACAGAGTCATGTAGATTTTATATCTCTAAATGCCAGGGTCATAGTCTGATCTGTATACTTAATTCATACGTTGAACTTGGGGATTGGGTTGAGGAGGGGGAAAAGGGAGGAAAGAAAAAAAAAAAAAAAGGGGGTTTTGGGGGGGGGGGGGGGGAGGGGGGAACAATATCTATCTGTCACTTTCATTCAGAATGTTCCCTTCCCTACAATAACATTAAAATGAACATGAGACAACATACCTGGACAAGTAATAGCTGCACAGCAGTGCGTGATTTCATATCAGCAACAATATAATGCAACCTGTTCCGGAGATTAATCATGCTCTCATTTCTTTCAAAGTAGACCGCCCTTGGTCCACGTTGCTGCATGGTTTGTGCAACTTGTATTTCTGCAGTTTCAACAATCTTTGATGCATCAGGGAGTGTCTCAAGTGCAGCTTCTTTAAGAGCCAATAAAACCTCTGACCACTTCTCATCCGAGAAAAGCTCCCCAGCATTGTTTATTAGTCGAACAAATGCTGCAACCCCAATTGCAGCAAGACTCTGATGCGATCTCTTGATGAATCCTGTCAACAGCTGTAGAATCTTGCTGACAAGAGGATTTACAACAACATAGAATTTCACAAAGAGGTCCACCACTAGTTGTAAAGCTAAGGTACATGTCTCATACAACCATGCATCCACCTCTACTTCAGTTTGCTCAAGATCCAAACCCTCAGATTCTCGCTTTTCGATTGGAGGATCCATAGCTCTCCTGACAGAATCAAAAATCGGAAATAACACAGAATCAAATACACGTTCCCACAGTCCAA